>JAQZBX010005910.1:0-22698 GCA_029593785.1 Cabassous unicinctus
CTGAATGGTCATTTTTTTTTTAATCAGAAAACTACAAGAGAACGTGGAGAAATAGGAACACTCCTTCATTATTAGTGGGTATGTAAAATAAATGGTACACCCTCTGTGGAATACAGTTTGGCAGGTCCTCAGGATGCTAAATATAGAAGTGCCATATGATCAGGCAATCCCACTACTAGGAATATATTAAGAAGGACTGAAACAAGGATGTGAACAATCATCTGCACACCTATGTTCATAACAGCATTATTCACAATTGCCAAAAGCTGGTTAACAACCCAGGTGTCCATCAACTAATGAATGGATAAACAAAATGTGGTCTATACATACAATGGAATACTATGTAGCTGTAAGGAGAAATGAAATCGGGATGCATATGACAACATGGATGAACCTTGAGGACATTTAGTGCAATAAGCCCTACACAAAAGGACAAATATTGTATGATCTCACTAATATGAACTAAATATGATGAGTAAACTCATGGGGTTAAATTATAAAGTATAGGTTACTAGGAAACAGAATATGGGTTGAGAAGGGGGAGCTGGTGCTTAATGTATGGAGAATGTTTTAAAAAGGGTGATTTTAAATGTGGGGAAATGGTTAGAGTGAGTTTAACACATTATAGTGAATTTAACTATCACTGCTTATTTATACTTGTAATTGTGGCTGAAAGGGATAGTCTAGGGCGGTTGATGTTAATTGAAAAAAAACTAAAGGATAATCTAGGGAATGTATAACAGTGACTTCAGTCGTTTATGATGTTTGTGCTTAATTGTACAAATACAAGAATGTTTTTCTATTACAAGTTGTTAAGAATATAGAGATACATGGGGAAAATACAGCTAATGTAACATATAGACTACAGTTAACAGTAATAGTGTAATATTTTTACAGCAATGGCAAAGAAGATACTATATCAATGTAAGGATCAATAATGGGGGTGTATAAGGGAGTATGGGCTATTTCCTTTTGGATTAAAGAGGATATTCTGAAATTGATTGAGCTAATGACAGCACAGCTCTGTGATAAAACTAAGAGCCACTCAGTGAACACTTTGGATGATTGAGTAAAGGCAGGGAACCATATAACACAGTGAACCCCAAGGTGAATGATGGGCTCTGGTTAACAGTACAAATATCAGAACATTCTCTCATAAACTATAACAAATATGCAATACAATACATGGTGCTAATAATAGGGCAGTTCATGGGAAAAACACCAAATACAAGCGATGAACTATCGATAGCAGTAATATAATGATTCTGTTCTTTCATCATTTGTAACAAATATGTCACAACAATGTAAGGTGTTGATGGTGTGGCTATGTATGGGAATCCTGTATGGAATGGATGATTGTTTTAACTTACAACTTCTCAAATTGTCTACGGCCACAAATAAAATTTTTAAATATGCACATTGCTCAAAGACCTTTTGAGAAACTTAAAAGAATACTTGGTGTTTTTAAAGGTACAGTCAAGAGTCAGTATGGCTTTATCAGAGTCTGATAGCTCATTTCTTTAGATGCCATTTGGAGGATAAAAGTTTCCTTCTCATCCTGCCTGGAATATGCAAAAGCAAGTAATTCTGGGTAGGCAACAGAAGCCAAGAGAAAGGACCTGGCAACCACAGCTTATAACCTTAATTTGTTTTCAATCTCATAATGTGAACGTGGAGTCTTCGTTGGGTTTCAATAGTAGTGTATGCTTGATGGTGGACAGGTAAATTGCAACATTTTAGGGAAGAAGTTTGGCAATAAATCTTTACAGTTCATATGCTCTGACCCAGGAATTATACTTCAGATATGTAACTCAGGAAAATCACCAGAGATGTATGCAAAAACCATGCCCAGAAATATTCATCACAACCATGTCTCTGACAGCCCGATACATCAGACAACCTAAGTGCCCAGCAACTGGGGAAAGGTTAAAGTATGGTCTTTAAAAATCATATTTTCAATGAATTTTTCCTACCATGCTCACAAAACAAGTTATTGACAATGTTAGTGTGTATGTTTGTGCACACACACACACTAATTTGTTTAAAAAGTGTAGATATATCCATATATAAAACAATAGGAGGAAATCCATCAAAATGAAAGCAGTGATCATCTCTGAGTAGTTTTTGTTTTCTTCTTAATAGTTCTATTTCCTAAATCAGAAAAAGCTGTGGAATTAAGATATATCCTTTAAAATCATATTTTCAGTGAATTTTTTAATAAAATGGAAAATATTTATTGTATATTATTAGGTAAAAATATAAGATAAAAAATATTTTTAATATACTCTTAATTATCTTTTTAAAATTATATATATATATATATATCTTTATATATGTGTGTGTGTCTGTGTATATATTAAAGACCCAGGAAAATATTAACAACCTCTTACTCTGGGTAGTAGAATCCTAAATAATTATTTTCTTCTTGACATTTGTTTATCTTTTCCAAAATTTCTGCAATAAGAATGTATTACATTTCAAGGTCAGAAAGAAAAACCAATATATTGCATTTTAAGCAAAACAAAACAAAAAAGAGCCAAGATAATCACATATGACATAACCTGTCTTCACTCTATTATGGTGTGTCTAAGTTTTTTGGCATTGTCCTTCCCCGACAGAACTGCCCAAAATTTATATGAATACAGATGACCTTTTTGTAAAGAAGGAGAAATTGCTTGGATTTTTTTTCATTTGCCAATCTCAATACTCAAACTGGATCTCTCTTGATTTATAATTAGATATCTTTGCTTTCCGTGGACCAGAATGCAATGGGAACCAAGATTATTGTATTCTGGTGTTCCTAAATATTTCTCTTGAGGAAGTGAGAGAAATATTGGTAAGGGGAAAATAGAACAACACTTGACTTTTTGATGGTATGACAGTTGATGTAGTACCATCTTAATAGCTGTATATAAACAAGTGCACGTATAAGATTATAAATACAAACAGGACATTATCATCACTCTTGGGATGGAAATAATCACTCAGTTAAATACCAGTAAAGAACAGTTGTTGGATTTAGAAGTGTTTTGCATATTTTCATATAATATATCCTTTCTACAGACAGTAATAAAGAAATTCAATTTGTAAAAAAATAGTTACTAATAAAACCATATCTTTATGGCCCACTGATACAATGCAATAATTTTGCCATCAAAATGCAGACTATTGTGCTAATATGGTGATTCCATCAGCAGGATGGTAAAGAAAAATACTAAGATGACAGTATAAATGAAGAACGCTTCACAAGTAATAGACCTCCTATTTCTCTTTCAATAGCTATGTTTATTAGAAATAAGACATAAACACCCTGAAAAACTCCACAAACTCATCACTTTATATCAAAAATACTTTTTTCACAGAATTTTCACAGATATTACAATGTTAAAGGGTGATTTTAAGGGTACCTAATGAAAGACATTTTATTCCTATTTAATACACTTCTTATTTTCTTTTTTATATTAAAATGTGTGTGCATAATTATGCTGGCAGTGGAGGGTTTGCATAAAGGAAGTGGAATATTTGCAAATTTTAGTGTACATTTATACAATCCTCCAGCAATATTGCCAAATGCAATTCAACAGAAAAAATGGTTGACGTTTCTTTACTTCTCTCTCTCTAGGTAATGGCTGTGTACCTTTAATGCTGCCTATGAAAAATTATTACAGAGCTGCACTACTATTATTTGGAATTGAATCACCTTATTTCTGAGCTTGAAGATGCTGCTTCCAGTCCTTTTTGCATCTGCACTATGCAGAGTAAAAAACACCAAATTCTCAAGAGACAAGATTCTCACCTGGAGGTGTTGTAATTGTAAGCTATTTAGGAAAAATAAAGATAAGAAAAAAAGAAATACAACATAATCTAGGTAGATTGGAGTTTTAGAATGAATGATCTGGTTGGACATGCAGTCGTTTCGATAAATTATTTTCTATTCAAGCAGAATTCCCTGTAGGTTACTAAATGTTTCAGTCTAAAAGCTCTAATGTGCATTTGATCAATTTCATTTTATCACTGGGAGAAAAGCTGTCAAACTGCCATTTATTCTGAGATTCCTTCTCCTATAAGGTAGAAAATGCAACACTTGCATTTTTTTTTAATCTACAGATTGTTTCTCCACTTCTTATAATATGAAAATGGTATGAAAGAAAGATTCCCAAAGAGGTTTAATCCCAATGAAGAAGCACAAAAAACCACAACTGATTGTTTTTTCATCCTGCAAAAAAATACGTGTGTGTGTGTGTCAACATCAATTCACTAAGGAAGAAAACTAAATACATTTATCTTAACACACTCAAAAATAAGAGTTTTTCAAAACAGTGCACTGTTACACAGCACTTGCCAGTGTGTTTTAATGTCTGAGACCAACCTTAGGAATTAATTCCCACTAGCCTCTAGGAGAAATAAAATAATTGATTTATTAAACATCAATGATTTGCTCTAGAAGATTAGACACTCGGTAAGTCAATTATAGTCAATTTCTTTTCTGAGAGAAGGTTTTTCTGGAAAACTTATAGATATCGCATCTTTGGATTTTTTTCTTAATTTAATTATTCTATATTATTTTATTCCCTGATGACTGTCACAAGGAGTAATTCACCAACATATCAGATGCCAAGATAATTGCAATATACTTTAAAAGTTTTGTTAAATTTTAGGCAAGTAACTAAAATTTGTATGTGACTTGTTGAAGGGTTTTAATAAATATATTTTTCTGCTTTCTGTTGGTTTGACAGTTGATTTCAAACAAGTATAACTTTATACAATAATTTATAAGGACATCTCCACTTACCAAATTAAGGTAAATGCTAAGAGACCATTTTAATTCTATTTAATAAGTAAATAGAATCTTAGACTTCATTCATTAAAAACAAAAAATAATTAAACTTATTCAAACTACTATATATATGTGTTGAAAAATAAATCTATATTTTATCATTTTAATGAGGAACTCTGCTATCAATCTAGCAAGAATTTGTCTTAGTACTCTCTCAGTTAAAACATAACATAATAAAATATAAAGAAGATAATACAATGTAAAGAGTTATCTCTTGTCAAATGTATGATTTTTTAAGAACTCAAAATATCCAAATAACATAGAAAATTTTAACTAAAATCCATTAGAATTGTGAATTGCCATGACACAAGTTTGGCAGTCATTAATTCAACAAATCTATATTAAACACCCATTATGTGACCAACTTCTGGGGAAGATGGTGGAGTAGGAAGCCGTAGGACTCAGTCATTCAACAAAAACCACTATTAAAAAGGCAGGAATTGTCTGAAAAAAACTATTTTGAAACTATGGAGACCAGAAGAACACTGTACAGGATCCAGGGAAGAGCAGAGGAAGAAGCTGATAAATTACAGTGAAGAACAGTAAATTGCTCTCTCCTCACTGGGACTACTGGTGCCCATCCCATACTCTTAGCAGGCTACCACAGGGTCTGGTCCCTGGGTAGCAGCTCTGACTGAAAGGACATGAAAATCCTCTTCCCCAAGAATAGGGGTGTGCATGCCCAATCACAGATCATGGTTTTTGTTTGGTGAATTTGGATGGATAGGTCCTGGCTCTGAGAGCAGCTATTTCTTCAACCCACCCCATACAAAGTCAGCTGCAGCCATTGTTTCAACTATCCCCAGACAGGGACAGAGACAGTAGAGATTTACAGCCTCAAGGCTTCCTTGGGGCTGCAGAGAAAATTTAGCTGAATTTGCTGGACAGGCCAGGAAACCTTATCATTGGGAAGCTATCAGAGAAGTTTTTGACACCTTTTCTGACCCCTCCATAGGGCACTTTAGAACCATCTGCACCCTTTTCATGGCTTCTTGCCCTGTTTTGGCTGGAAAAGACCAAAGAGGGAAAGTCCTACCCAAGGTAACCCTCCTCCCAGAATTTGCCCTCCATGCAAAAAAAGCTTGAGACAATGAAGGAAGTATAAAAAACTATAGAAGAAGTCAGTCTAGGACAAAGGCTTGCCAGGGATGTTTGTTCTATGGGAAACAGAAGGAAAAAACAAATGCCTATAAATACGGGAACTCCAAAAATCTAACAAGCAAGAGTCCAGGACAAGAAGGAAGCCCAGTTAGACAGAGAAAAGCCTGCACAGTACATTCAACTTGGGCAGACTCTCCTGATATGGAGGATGAAGCTCAAGAAAATTTCTGTCATATCACCAGCTGGTGACAAAATCAAGAAACAGATGTTCCAGGGATGAATACCAGAGTTATCATTTTGAAATATTAGAATGTACAATGTGCAACAAAAGAGTACAAGGCCGAAAAAGGAAAAGAAAATGGCCCATACAAAGGAACAGGAAAAAAATACAGAACACATCAATGAAGAAGATGAGAATGTGGACCTACTAAGCAAAGTCATTAAAAAAAATGTCCTTAAAAATGCTTAAGGAAGGATTGTGGGAAGATGGCCATGGACTAAAAGACAGAACTGAATGCTTTCACAAAAACAATGGAGAAAGAACCAAAATCTGTCTGAGGGACCTGCTTTGGGGGTCAGTACACCAGGACAGTGCTACACAACTCAAGGAAGCTGAGGGACAGAGAAACAAAGAAGCCAAAACTACAAACATGTTACCAAGCACCCATGGTGGCCAGGAAGGACTACCCTCCCCCACCCCGAAGATATTAAGATGGGGGAAAATCCTTGGCTCCCTGCAGATGACTGAGAGGGAAACAGACATCTTCCTCCCCATCAGCTGTTTCAAGGGAAAAGGGAGGGGAGGCTGCAGTACTTTTCTTCAGTGAATTCAGCCAGCAAAGCCCACTTTGTATCTCTAATCTGGAGATTCAATACGGGAACACAGGAAAGCCGAGACCTAAACACCTCCTTGGAAAGGTGTGCAATTTTAAAGACTGAGAATAAGTTGAACCAAACATCAAAGAAGAAATATGGGGAAAAAAAACAATAGGCAAGAGAGAGAAATTAGCCATCAGAGTAAATTCACCAACATGTCAGATGCCTAGACATCAGCAAAAAATTACAAGCCATACTAAAAAACAGGAAGAGATGGCCCAGCTAAAAGAACAAACCAAATATCCTGAAGAGATACAGGATTTAATATAGTTAATCAGTGATAATCACACAACTCTTCTAAATCAGTTCAAAGAATTTGAATAAAATATGACTAAAGAATTAAGGATATTAAGAAGAAACTGGAAGAATAATTTGAAAGCCTGCAAAGAAAAGTAACAGACCTTATGGGAATGACAGCCTTGATGGATGAGATTAAAAATACATTAGAGGCACATAAGAGCAGATCTGATTTTCTTGAAGACAGAATTAGTGATTTCTAAGACAGAACATCTGAACTGGAAAAGGCACGAGAACAGAAAGAGAAGATAATGGAAAAAATGGAACAGAGATTCAAGGAATTGAATGACAATGCGAAATGCACAAACATTCGTATTATTGGTGTCCCAGAAGGAGAAGGGAATGGAAAAGGTGCAGAAAGAATATTTGAAGAAACAATGACTGAAAACCTCCCAACCATTAGGAAGGACATAAGTATCAATATCCAAGGGCAACCCACCCCAAACAGAATAAATCCAAATAGACCTACCATGAGACACTATTCAGAAAGACAAATATCAGAAACAAAGAGAGGGTTCTGAAAGCAGCAAGAGAAAAGGAAAACATCATATAAAAAGGAAACTTGATAAAATTAAATGCTGACCTCTCATCAGAAGCCATGGAGGAGAGAAGAAAGTGGTATGATGTATTTAAGATACTGAAAGAAAAAAAAAAATAGCCAGCCAAGAATTATGTATCTGGCAAAACTGTCCTTCAAAAATGAAGGTGAGTTCAACGTCTTCAGAGACAAACAAAAACTGATAGAATATGTTACCAAAAGACAAGAATTACAAGAGATACTAAAGAGAGTGCTGCAGCCTAAAAGGAAAAACCAAGGGTGAGAGATTTGGAGAAGAGTTTAGAAATGATTATTAGGAAGTGTAAACTAAAGGATAAGAAGACAAACAATAGAACAATATGACAACAGAGAGCCAAAGGACAAAATAGATGAAGTAAGTAATGTCTTTACAATAGTAACACTGAATGTTAATGGATTTCACTTTCCAATCAAAAGACATAGACTGATAGAATAGATAAAAAAAATATGAGCTGCCTATATGTTGTCTACAAGGGACCCACCTCAGACATGAGGACACAACCACGTTAAAAGTGAAAAGTTGGAAAAAGGTATTATATGCAAATAGTAACCAAAAAAAAAACAAAAGCTGGAGTAGACCAAATAAATGTAAAATAACAACATTATTGTATATGAATAATAATTACTCAGTGCAACTGGCAAATTGTTCCTGTGATCAATATTCTATAATTTTTTTCATACAAAATAAATACTTGCTTTTAATTGAGGAGGGCTGGAGAAGAGACATATGCTTGGATACTTCATTTTTCAAACCTTTCTTATGCATAGTCTTTAGTTAAAATAATCTATCTGGATCAGTAATGATTTAGCATGGCTACTGTTAAAAAAGATTTTGAGTTACTCTGCCTCATAAAACTATGAGTTAGCAAATTGTTACCTGCTGTAATCCATTCCAAAAAGATGTGAAGAATTCCCAAATAGGAATTTGATTATGTAGAAAGAATTATGGCCTAAATGGAAATTAAATAACTAAACCCATAATTTATTTCATTCTTAGAGATTATTATGTCCAATAGTTATAGCTGTAATATAAAAATTAGAATTCTGTTATAATTTTAATTTTTATTATATTTTAATTATTATTTACATTTATAAATATTTGTTGCTATGCTATCTATTTTTTGTAATTGATTATATTAAATCTAACCTGGCCTTGTACTCTTTCAAAATTTGTAATTTCTCTCAATCCATTTTTCTATTTATTTTACAATTTTACAATAAAGGACATTTTAACAGCTAAAATAAAACCATTGATTATACACCTTGGATAGATCATATGGTATGTGAATATAGCTCAGTAAAACTGCTTAATAATCAAATAAATAATTGTGCAAGAATAGCCAGAAATAGCAACTATGTCCAGCAGGAGAAACAGAGAGATTGAGAGGTGAGGAATTTTCTTGTTTATTTGTTTGTCTGTTTTTTTTCTGCTTATTATTACTATTATTGAAATAATGAAAATGCCTTAATAATGATTGATGTGATGAATGCACAATTATCTGATTATACCAAACACCACTGATTGTACACTTGGATACATTATGTGCTTTACTAATATCTATCAATAAAATTGATTTGTTTTTAAAATGCTTAAGAAGATGAAGGAAAGTGCATAGGAAGCATATCAGGAAAACAATGAAAAATCTACGTAAAGAGACAGAAATTTTAAGAAGGAACCAACAGAACTACTGAGTTGAAGACCACAATAACTGAAATGAAAAATGTCCCAGGAGGGTTTCAAAAGCACATTGGAGCTAGCAGAAGAAATAATCAGTGAGCTACAAGCCAAGACTTTTGAAATGAGTCTGGCTTAGGAGCAAAAAGAATAAAGAAATATCGAAAGTGAAAATAGCCTAAAACACCTCTGGGACACCATCAAGCTTACCAATATATGCATTACGAGAGTACCAGAAGGAAAAGAAAGTGAGAGGGGGGTAGACCAAATAGTCAAAGAAATAATGGCAGAGAAAACTTCCCAAACTTAGCAAAAGACATTAATATGCACGTCAAAGAAGCTCAAAGAACACCAAACAGGATAAACATCAAGAAAAATACACCCTGTCATATACTGATTACACAATCAAATGCAAAGGAGAAGGAGAGAGTTCTGAAAGCTGCAAGAGAAAAGCAACATGTTACAAAAAGGGGAGTCATGATAAGATTGAGTGCTAATTTCTCATCAGAAACCATGGAGACAAAAAGGCAGTGGGTTGAAGTACTTAAAAGTGCTGAAGGAACCCAACCGCCCACCAAAACTTTTATATTCAATGAAACCCTTTTCAAAAATTTAACCCAAACCAAGCGAAAGGAAAGAAACAGTATAGATCAGAGTAGAAATAAATGAAATACATTACAATATTTAAAAAATTTTAAATCAATAACAATGCAAGTACAAAATCATATCATAATCAGTTTAAAGAAATTCAGTTTGTCTTGAGGCAAAGTCCCATCTGCTGTAGACCTCTGAAACTTACAAAACCATTTAACTGCTTCCAATACACAAATGGAAAGACAATGGATTAACATTTTCATTACCATAAGGAGAAATTGGGAGAGAAACATGAGTCAGGTCCTCTACTGTTCAGTAAACTTGCAGGGCATCCTCCATTCGATTTCAAAGACTAAGAGTCATTCTTAAGACTATGGTTTCTTCTTCCTGGAGCCACATGGGGATCCACCCTTTCCACAGGTTTGCCCAACTGCCATTTTCTTGGTTCCACCCTCATCAAACATCTCGGTGTCGACCAAGCTCTGGACTTCACCCTTCAAGAGTGTTGGGGTGATTGCTACACCTTACCCAATCTTTGGGTAAAGTCTTAGCCCCCCTAGTACAATGAGGTGAAGATAACATTCTCCCTAACCTTTAGCATACAGGTTCAACCCTCTCAGAGCAACAAGTTGACCACCTGGCCTTCCCTAACCTTTGGCATACAGGCTCAACCTTATCAGAGCAACGAGCTGACCACCTGGCCTTCTCTAATCCATGGGGGACAGGTACACCCCTCTCAGACCTATGGAATGCTGACCTTAACTGCCCTAATCCTTGAGGAATGTGCTTCACTGTCTCTGCAACCTGGGGTGGCAAAAGTCTCCCAGAACATTGGGTGGGAACATCCACCCCCTTCAACTGCCGGGGCAAACTCACTTTCTCTATACACATGGGTAGGGTTCCTCTCTTGGCCCAAGGTGACATCTTAATTCTAAATCTCAGCTTCCATGGTTTTCTTCTTAAAGCCATTTCTCCTTCAATCTTTCCTTTCCATGTCCCTTTTAGTCCAAGCTGACAATGGTTTTGTTCATACAGCGCTCTCAAAAACCTTGTTGGTTTAGCATGCAGGAAGCAGGGGTCCAAGCCATCAGACAGTAAGACTTTCCACAAGTCTTTCCAGGATAAATGCATCTTCAATCCTGATTTACAAGTTCCAAGTTTAGTTAAGTTTTCAAATGGGGCACTATCATCTGGGAGCTTGATTTCCAGAGGTTTGGAATTTCCAGAATCAGTTTCTTTTTTCTTTGTGCCTAATAATTCAGTCTTGAGCTTATCCCACTCATCTAGCATTTTGCTATAAGCTGCAAGGAGAAGCCAAGCTGCATTCTCCGAATTTACCTTGGAAAGTTCTTCAGCTAAATTCTCAGGTTTGCCATTTTCAAATTCTGCCTTTCATATAACACCAGGAGTTAATATTGCTAAGTTCTCTGAAATTTAAAACACGGATCGCCTTTCTTCCAGTTTCCAATAATAGTTTCATCATTTACTTCTAAGGCATCATAAAAAGTCTCTTTAGTGCCCATATTACTATCAATAGTCTCTTCGAAGCACTGTAGGTCTTTTATACCAAGCATCTCACAATTCCTCCAAAAACTACCCCTTACCCATCTATAAAACCATTCCAATATTTTGGTAATTGCAGACGCACTTCCCCACTCCTCGGTACCAAATTCTGTATTAGTCAGCCAAAGGGGTGCTGAAGCAAAATACCAGAAATCAGTTGGTTTTTATAAAGGGTATTTTTTGGGGGTAGAAGCTTACAGTTACCAGGCCAGAAGGCATAAGTTACTTCCCCCACCCAGCTCTGTGAGGGTTCTGGCTTCCTGGGTTCCTCTCTTCCCAGGGCTTGATTATCTCCAGGCTCAGCTGCTTGTTCTAGCCACAAGGCCAGCTGTAGACTGTCAGGCTAACAGCTCATCTCTTTTCCCAGGGCTTTCTCTCCTTCCTCATGACCAAGATCCTCTGTATTCTTACTTCCTGGGGTTCCAGCTCAAGACTCCAACATCAGAACTCCAACTCAAAAACTCCGTCTTTTGCCATGTCTTTTATCTTTGAGACCCCACCCACCAAGGGGCAGGGCTCAATGCCCTACTGACATGGTCTAATCAAAGCCCTAACAACTTAATCATGCCCAGATGAACAGACAAGTTTATAAGCATAATCCAATATGTATTTTTGGAATTCATAACTATATCAAACTGCCAAACTGCTACAGTACTCAAAGGTTTTTCAATAAAGAAATCAATTAGTGTAAGAAACCACATTAATAAATTGAAGAAGAAAAATCACATGATCCTTTCATTGAAGAAGGAAAGGCATTTGACAAAATAGAGCATCCATTCTGGAAAAAAAACCACTCCAAAAGATAGGAATAGAATAGGTTATGGTGTCCAGTTGTTCGGTCAAGCAAACACTGGCTTGATTTTTACTGTGAGAATATTTCATGGATTTAAATCATCAGTTTATTGCATCCATGTCTGATTACATCTACAATCAATGAAGAAGATTGCCTTCAGCAATGAGAGAATTCTCATCCAACCAGTTGAAAGCCTTAAAGGAAGAATTGATAATTTCAGCAGTTAAAAAAAAGACTTTTTATCTCTACTTAATCCAGCCAGCTTCTCCTGTGGAATTATCATAACCTTCATCAGAATTCCCAGCTTTCTGTCTGCCCAATGGAATGAGGACTTGCCAATCCCACAGCTGAGTGATCAATTCCCATAATAACTCTCATAGTATTTACATTACATACATATATATTCCTTTTAGCTCTATTTCCCTGGAGAACCCTGACTATTACACTGGGACTGATGCAATATTTAAAAGAGAAATAAGAGATAATTTCCTAAACTTGATAGGAACTTGCAAACATCAAACAGTATAAAGAGAAAAAAATATATTGAGATGCCTCAGTAAAACTCCTGAAAACCAAAATTAAAGTGAGAAGCTAGAAAGCAGCTATAAAAAATTGGCATGTTACACACAGTGGAACAAACTTAAGTAAGATGATTTATTTCTCAAAGTATAATAAAGGCCAGAATACTGAGGGAAAATATTTGAATTAAAACAACAACAGTCAATTATGAATCCTATCTCCAGTAAAGTTACCTTTCAAAAATGAAAGCAAAATAGAGATATTTTCAGATAAATAAAATCTAATAATATTTGTTGCCAGCAGATCTGTATTATAAGAAATGATAAATTAATTTCTTCAGGTTGAAAAAAAGACCAAATGGAAACCCAGATTCTTAGGAAGGAATGGGGAACATAAGAAATGATAAATGTAAGTATAAATTTAAACATTATTTCCTTATTTTCTTTAAATTATACCTATGACTTTAAGAAAAATTTACAGCTTTGTTTTATGGGATTAATGGCACTTTGGGATATAATATTTTAGCCTAAATAATGAATAAGAGCTACATGGAACTGTATACTTACAATATTCTTAAATTTTACATGAAGTGATGCAAAATTAAATATAAATAGAACTATATAAAGCTAAGAAAACATATTGTAATACCTAGAGAAGAAGCTATTGAAGACAATGCAAATAAGTATATGCAAAAAGCTGCCAGGGAAATTAAATTCTAAAAGTTTATCAATTAACTAAAATAAAATATAAAAGAAAGGAACAAAAAAGGACATAGAATAAAATGGTAGACTTAAGTAGAATATTTTTAATAATTGAATATTTATCAGAAGTCACGAAAAGTTTAAACAAAATAGCAAATTAAAACCATCCATATCTACAAAAAGACAATACATTTTGTAATCAAGTGAGAATTGTTCATGGAATATGAGATTGTTTTAATATTTACATATTATCAGAATAAAGAAATTAATAAACACAATTGACAGCTATATGATCATAGCAATAGATTTAGACAAAAAGCATTTGATAAAATTGTATACCTATTCATGTAAACAAAAATATAAACCTCTCAATATGATAAATGGCATTCATTAAAACCCTGCAGCTATCATAAAAATAAAGATAAAGGCTGAATACCTTTCCACTAATTTGGGAGAAAAGGCAAGGCGAATAGTCTCATTGAACAGAAGACCCTAACCAGTACACTAAGGCAATAAAAATATAAAAGCCCTAATATCAGAAAGTTAGAACTAAAACATCTATCTACTTATTTAGGTCTTTAATATTTGGTAATAATTTAATATAGTCAGTAATATTTTATATTTTTCACTGTGGAGGGCTTATAAATTTATTCCTAAGTATTTTATGTTTTTGATGTTATTGTAAATAGGATATTTTTGCAGTTAAAATTCATTTTACAGATGTTTACTGCTGTGGATATGGAAATACAATTGTTTTTTAAATAATGATCTTATATCTGATGACTTTGATAAATTCATTTACTAGATATTTCTTTTTAAGTAGACACTTTAGGACTCTCCATATAAATAGACAAGTCACTGTGAATGAATCTTGTTTGAGTTAAATTCAAAGCACTTTGAATTCAGTCTTCTATTGAATACTTTCTGATTAAAATAGTTATATTTTCTAAACCCTAAATATCTATTTTCAAGGCAAATAGACTATAACTATTATAGAACTGCTGAAACGGTTTCTAGACGTCAAATACATAATTATAATTGAGAATACTGGAAAATATAATAAATTATCCTTAAAAAGCTTGAAAAATACAGGAAAAGAAAACATATAGATCATTATACTAACATAAAGATGATAAAAGGGCCCTTCTATTTCAGTTGAACATGGCATTTGCACCATAGAATTAAAAATGGCAAAATATTTTCTAAAGTCTAACATCATTTCTTAACTTAAATTCACATTTCCAATTTTTATTGCAATATTTTATGTTATGGATTTTTATTATTATTTGAGGCAAAACCTACACAAAGTCAAAATTTGGAGAAGTTGAAAAAACCTGAGTTTTTGCTTTAGCATGTCCTTTACAAGCTATATGTTTAAATATGGGTTAAAACCATAATTTTTAAAACAAAAATTTAAACCTTCCATTTCAAATAGAGTTATGATATCACAGACTCTGTCTTGTTTGCTACTGACGCACAAAACCATGTTAGGTGATAATCATATTAATAAAAGAATAATGCATAATATTTATTAATCTACATAGTAGTTATCCTGTGTTTACATTGAAGACATATGAATTGGGTATACATAAGTTAGAATTTGCTTATAAATCCAAATAACAGTATCAATAATCAAAATATTCTGAAAACTATTCTTTTATACTTATCCTCATATCATTTCACACATTCTTTGAAACAGCCTCAAGAGTAGTAATCTTTAGTCTTTGAGAGAAATTTTAGTTTTCAGAAAGAGCTATGAAATTCACCAGTAAGAGATAATATCTGAGTAACAGGTGCAATTCAGCTAAGCAATAAAATTTTGAATGAAATATGAAATGTAGAGACTGGTTTTCTGTTCTTTCTGTGTGGCTTGTAACTGGCTCAATGTTTTGTACCATGGTGGCATGACTGGAATATTTAGAGGTTTACATGGTACTGTAAACTAGTTAACTAGTTAACTAGGAAACATTCATTTAGATATGTAAGTTCTATTTTGTTAAAAATAAAGTTCACCCACTTTGCAGTTATTTTTTAATAGGTAAATATGACAAGAAGAAAATGAAATAGTTTGTGTATGTTTACATAAGAACATAACACTTATAAATATTTAAAGTAACGATTGTACATTGTGCTCTAATTAAAGTCTTTTATATTTATTTTTTTGAAATTTTGGTTTGCTTATTCACTCAATGTTATTTCTATGATTACACTTTATTGAAACACCTAAAAAAAGCAAGAACGTATATCTTAGATTTTATAAGATGAATATTTATTCTAAAAATGAGATAATTAATATGAAATTATTACATTAGTGGTCTTCTGTGCTAGACATTTGCAAGATACCCTTTCATTTTTTTAGTACAATATTGCTGCAACATAAGGACTTATTTAAAAAGAAATAGTGCATCTTTGTCTATTATCTTTAAAGCTGACTGGTAATTGCAATCCTACTGTGCCCAGAGGAGAGTAGTAAAGTATGGGTGAAAAATTCCAATGTCGACCACAGAAGACAATATAAACTAAAGGCAATTACTGGTTAGTTGAAGGGAGGCTTGGTTGAAAGCATTTATGATGAGCCATTAGAAGTCCAGATTTCTGTCTCCAAATATGCATCAATTGAACAAGAAAGAATCTCCATGTTGAGATATCTCAAAACAACACCTGATGCAAGAGGTCATTTATTTTACTTAATGGTATACACACAAAAAATATTCCTAGGACTCTACTTCCCTCTTTCTAGCCCCCCAGTCCCAGTAATTAAGGGAATAAATGTATGCATTATAACGACTTATTTTGCTTAGCCCAATATGTAAAATGATACACAACTCAGGATAAGATCATGAAATTTAAATAAAACAAAATAAAATATTATCCTAAAATCTGCCAGATGGAATAGAGGGGAGAAGGTCAAATGCCAAATATTAATCAAAATGGCAACTGAGCACACAACAGCAACACTGAAATCTACTTTTGTAATGAAGCAACATTACAGATTATGAGGGAGAACACCGAGACAAATAATGAATCAAGTCTAGGGGTAGAATTTTCAGATGTGCAAGGACTCAGAATATTTTCTTCTCATGCACCCTTTCTCAGGAAGCAACTGGAAGACCTCTACAAATTGGAGAACAAGACAAAGGGAATCCACTGAATGCTTCCATGGTACCAGCGTGAAACAGGCAAAGAAATCAATCACCCAGTGCAGACAGAACAGGGAGTCAGAAGACTCCTAAAGGAAAATGTCCAAAAAGAAAAGAAAAAGAAGAGGGAGTAGAGAAGAAAAAGAAGGAGAAACAGGAGGCAAACACTAAAGTTTGTTGGGGACATCATTATTAACTCCAGGACAAAACACAAAAATTGAATTAAAAAGACAGTGTAATCAAAGTATATTCATACATGCTACAAAAAGCAATATTTTTATTATTTTAATAATTTGAACAGTAAATATTGGTTTGAGAAGTTTGAGTATGTATACATGAAAGCGTATTTGGACTGACTGCATGAAAGAGCCAAACACTTATTTTCCATTGTAAGAAGTGATAAGTAATGCCTAAAATTGAAATGTTAATATGGAGCAGCATAAAAGTAATTCAGAAATGGGGAAGAAAATAATAGGAAAATAAGATAATAGAGTGGAATCTCTTCTGTTTAGGAAGTATGAATTCAAATATGTAGAGTTGGGGCAAGGGACTACTGTTTTTCATTTTAGGTCTTGAATACTATTTTTAAAGTATTTTTTAAAATGTTTTTAAAAATATGAACATATATGACTTTCTTAGAAATACAAATCTTACCTTTATGTTTAATTAGACACTTCCATTTCTTGGAATTTATCCTAAGAAGATAATTGTGAGTCAGTATGAAAGTAGAGATACAAGAATGTTTAATTCACTGCCCATAACAGTGAAATTTAGAAGGTGACTTAAATTGCCAACAAAAGGGAATTAGTTCAAAAATCGTATGCAGTCATTAGACTGTTGGACGAGAACCATTAATGACCCGGAAAATTCTTAAAACATATATCATTTAAAATGACAACAATACAGCCCAGCATCTCATGAATTAATTGTCACCGATCTCAGCTGGGTCCTCCCCAGCAAGCTCACCACATCATTCCTCTAGTCATCATTTTCAATGTCTTAGACCTATTCCATTCTCTTTAGGTGTCTGATATCTCCCCCTGTCCCTGATTCTCTGCAATCAACCTTGCCTTGTATTTCATAAAGAAAGTACCAGGCGTAAGGCAGTTACACCACTACATTTCCCAGCACCATGTTGACAAGTCATTCTGGATCCTATCCATCCTTTTTTCCTATTACACTGTGTTTTAGTTTTCTGGCTGCTAAATCAAATACCATTCAGTGGGTTGGATTAAACAATGGGAGTTCATTGGCTTATTGTTTTGAGGCTAAAAGAAGTCCAAAATCAAGGCATCATCAAGGCAACGCTTTCTCCCAGAAGACTGTGGCATTTAGGCCTGGCTGCCAGCAGTCATAGGTCTTTGGCTTTTCTGTCACATGGCAATGCACGTGGTGGCCTCTCCTGGCTTCTCCTTTCTCTTCGGATTCCCTTTTACATCCAGCTTCTGGCCGTTCCCATTGGCCTCCTCTCTCTTAGTGTGTGAACTTCTATAGGGCTTTCAGTAATAAGATTAAGACCTGTCCCAGCTCAGCTGGGCTAAACCTTAACTGAAGTAACTTTATCAAAAGGTCCCATTTACAAGAGTTCATACACAAAGGAATGAACCAGGTCTAAGAATATGTTTTTCTGGGGTATATAGCTCCAAGCCACCACACCATGAATGGAATGCTTTCTTTGCTATGAAAGGTTAATTCCTCTTCTGTGACCTGGATCTCTGTCACATTTTCTGAAACTTCACTCCCTCTTTATCTTTCTACACTAGCTCTAATTTTTCCTAATCTTTACTGGGTCCTTCCAGTAAGTATATATCCATGCTCTATTCATTCCCATCTTAAACTAAACCAAACTAAAGCAAACCAAAAGAAAACAAACAAAAGACACACATACACAGACACTTTTTTGAGTGGCAAATTGAGGTTTCTGCCAGATGTCTGAGGAGTGTCTGTACACGTGTGCATTTTTTTTATTTTTATGCAGCTTTGTTCAGCTGGATGCAATTTTCTGTGTTCATCCAGTCTTTCTCCCGGAAGAAATGGCATATAAACAAATGAAAAATCAAATAATGCATAAGGTATTTCCTAATATATTAATCCTGTTGGAACAAATTCAAGTTTTCAAAAATAAGTGTTAGAGCAAAACTGACTATTTTCTAATATTTCCTCATGTAATACCATTCTAACTTTTTATTTCAAACAAAGCATCAAATCATAGGTATCAGTTATCCTTGAAATTTTAAAAAATGACACAAACAGTTCAGCCAACAAAATAGATAAAGAGAGATATAATATTCCAGATTTGCATGAATTTTCTGGGGAGAAAGTGCTTGCTAGAAGCATAAACTAATCAATCAGCCTACCAACAAACAAAAAAACAAACCAAAAATCATCTGATGAATGTGATACTCAATGATATACATAGAGATAATTTTGAAGCCTTCTTTTTGGTGCTAAAATAAATTGTTTTAAATCAAATGGAACCTCTGAAAAAGAAAGGTTTAGAGAAACCCCAGATTCCCTATCTTACTCTTTAGTAATGAAAAAGCTGATTTTGTATGGACATATTTTATGCAACATAAATTTAAATTGCCCAGAATCTGTGCAATCGAAAATAGGTTATGTACAATGTGAAGCTTCAATTATCACCATCTTTGGGACTGAAGCTCCTCCAAGCATGTTGTAAATACCTGTTTGTGATCTGCTGCCTTGCTATACAGTGCAAATGTCGATGTTGATACTCAACAATGTTATGGTCTGTATTTATTAACTCATAAAGTTAAACAAACTATGTGTTAGCTTTGCCACCGATGGAACTTTGCCTTAATGTGGTTTATAGTGGTGCTAATTCTGCCGGGGTCCAATACTACAGCAAGATGAAGTAGAAATGTCGTCATTAATTAAAAGGGTAAAAATGAGAATTTTCACATGTGGCTCAGAGCCCAACTTTAATTACCCTCTGGCTCCAAGGCCTATAGTGGGGTCATTTCTGCAAGTAGTTTC
The DNA here is from genome assembly GCA_029593785.1 of Cabassous unicinctus. Classification (NCBI taxonomy): domain Eukaryota; kingdom Metazoa; phylum Chordata; class Mammalia; order Cingulata; family Chlamyphoridae; genus Cabassous; species Cabassous unicinctus. The sequence goes on from JAQZBX010005910.1 coordinate 19,671, forward strand.
GTAGGTTGCTGACACTGCCTTCCATTCTTGACAGATTCTGATAAGGCAATGATGATGGTTTCACAACTTGTGTTATTAAATTTATTCTTAACAGGAGTACTTAGCTGGCTGGTTGGAAAACGATTTAATAGTTTATTGACAACCTTATATGAGGCACTGCAATTTATTTATAGACTCATATATAGAATTGACCGTGCTGTTATATTTTCTTTCTGTAGCTGTGAGACTGGTAGTCATCCCATATTTATATTATCAAATGCTGGTTTCAGAATACTAACCCTCGAGCCTCACGGCCCATAAATTCCCAGTGAAATAATGATAATTAAATTACTAATAAATCTAATATTAGGAGATCTTTATTGAGGACTTACTAAATGTCAGTCAGTGCTCTAGTGTTTTTCATGTATTACGTCATTTATATCTCCTCCAAAATCATATGGGGTAGGTATTATTGTCTTCCTTACTTTAGTCAAGCCATGGAAGCGCAAAGGTGTTAAATAACTTTCCCAAACTTTCAAACCAAGGTAGTAATGGGGATGGCTGGCAGGTATTAGTCTTTCTTTTCCTGTAACTTTGAATCAGATTTAAACCTTAGAAAGCTTGAAAGAATAGCACAATGAACACTTCTCTACTCAAAATGTTTGCCTTATCTATCTATAGACCTTCTTTTGCTAAATCATCCGAAATTTGCACAAATAAGGATATTCCTCTCTAAATATTTAGCATTCATCTCCTAAAACAACTTTCTACATAATAAAATCATTATCACATCTAATACAATTAATATTCATTCAATATTATCAACTACTATATAGTCCATATTTAAATTTCTCCATTTGTTTCCCCAAAAATGCCTTTTAGAAGTAGTTTTTGTGTTAGATCTAGGTTCAAATAACTATTTATTCATCACATTTAGTTGTTATGTATATTTAAGTTAAAAAAATTTTTTTATTTTTAAAGAAGATGTAGATTACATAAATGTTACATAAAAATATAAGGGATTCCATATGCGCCACCCCTTCCCATTCCTATACTTTCCCACATTAAAAACATCTTTCCTTAGTGTGTTACATTTGTTACAATCGATGAACATATATCGAAGCATTGCTACTAACTGTGGACTATACTTTACATTATAGTTTATACTCTCTCCCACACAATTTTGTAGGTTTTGACAAAATGTATAATGACCTGTATCTGTCATTGCAATGTCAGGCAGGACAATTCCAATGTCCTGAAAATGCCCTCATGTTACACCTATTCTTCCTTCTCCTTCCCTTCAGAACCTCTGGTGGCCATGATATGCTTTATATTAATGATAGAAGTTCTTCCATTGCTAGAATAATAATAAGTCTATCACAGAGTAATAGTAAGTCTGCTTTAGTCCATTGTTCATTCCCTAATCTTGAGGATTTGGGGATGTTGATGCCTACTCTGTTTCAAATTGAGAGTGGGTCTGGGTCCCATAGAGTACTTGTATAGAACTATCTTGCTTGCAGTTGTAAATGTTTTGTTTTTTTGCGATGGGCATTGTCCATCATTATCCTTTTGTTACTTGTCCTGGGGGAGTCCAGTGAACTAGAGACTAAGTGTTGCAACTCTGCTGAGAGTCAGGGCTCCACCAGCACATGAACAGAACAAAGATTTAAGTTTGGGGACATATATTTAACAAGTAGAGTGCTAATTGGAGGTTCAAATAAAAGCGGCAGAAGAGCCATATGTAGGGAAACTCTAAATTACTCTAACTCTGCTACATTGGGGAGCATAAATTCCCAAGTAAGGCCCACTGACAGGGTGCCAAATTCCTGAGCTTTTCTGTTCTGCTTATAGTTTCTGGATGTCTCTAGACCCCTCAGGAGCCTTGCTATTTGAGGCACTGGTCACTGTGGCAGTTAATGAGATCCTGCTGAGACATGCATAAGCGTAACCTCTGGAATGACCTCCTGACTCATTTTGAAATCTCTTAGCCATAAAAACTCATTTGTATTTAATATTTCCCCCTTTGGCCAGGGTATTTTTCCATATGCATTGCTAGTTGGTGCTTGGTAATAATCCCTTGGTGCCAGGGAACCTCATCCCCGGGAGTCATGTCCCATGCCTGGAGTCAGGGGGGAGGTAGTGCATTTATATGCTGAGTTTAGCTTAGAGAGAAGCCACATTTGAGCAACAAGGAGGCCTTCAGGAGGTAACTCTTAGGCAATATATAATACTAGGCTAAGGTTCAATTTCACAAGGAAAGTTTCATAAGTACAGTCATGAATATCAAGGGTGTATTAGTCAGGGTTCTCTAGGGAAACAGAATCAACAGGAGATATCTGCCAATAGTATGAGATTTTATGAGTCTCTCACATGACGGTGGGGATGCACAAGTCCAGGTTTCCACAAGCAGGCTGCAAACCAGGGGCTCTGATGAAATTTCAATGAAGGTCCTTGATGAGTTTCCGAGAGATGCTGGCTGTCCAAAGACAAAGCTGGGAAATTCTCTCTGAATACTGAAATCTCTTCCCCTTATAAGGCATTCAACTGATTGGATAGAGTGTCACTCATTGCTGATGGCAGTCTTCCTGGCTAATGTAGATATAATCAGCTATCTATGCAGTAAACTCACTGGTAACTAAAGTCCATAAATGTACTTGTATTACAATTAGCCCAGTGCTTGCTTGACCAAACAACTGGGCACAATTACCTTGCTGAGTTGACACATTAGCCTAACCATCACAAAGGGCTTGGCGTAATGGTCTGTCTTCCTTCACTAGTCACTGCCTATATACCTGGGGGGTTCTTGCTGTTCAATTAGGTAAGGTAGCAGGACTCCCCAGGATAGTAATTCAATATTCTTTCAGTTATTATGTGGCTCTCCACAATGCCCTGTGAACACCTGAACATATTCATATGCCTTAGAAGCATGCCCCAGGTGCACCTCCCACACACATCTTACCATCACTGACACCCCACACCAATGATCCTCCCCTGCCACAGGTGTCACTATTCTGTGATCCAAAACCTCTCCAAAAACAAAGCCAAAAAG
>JAQZBX010005910.1:22798-54908 GCA_029593785.1 Cabassous unicinctus
TTTTTTTTCATTTTATCTTCAAAGGTTATGGAAAAGTCACATAGAAAATACAGGGGACTCCTATATACCCAACACCCTCCCCCTTTTCCACTCTCCCCTATTAATAACATTTTACACGTGGATGGTATATTTGTTACAATTGATGTACAAATATTGAAGCTACTAACCATGGTAAGTGGTTTACATTATGGTTTACATTTTGCACCATACACTTTATAGGTTTTGACAAAATTTTAAATGGCCTACATCTGTAATTGCAAGATCAGGCAGAACAATTCTAATATCCTAGGAATACCCTATGTTCCTTCTATTTTATTCTTCCCTCCCTCTGCCCCCCCTTGAGAGGTTGGCACTTAATCTCATCAAGTTTTCCTTCTGTTTTATGCTTTTCCTTTCCCTTGCTGCTTTCAAAATCTTCTTTTTATTTCTGATATTTGTCATTCTGAATATTAGGTGTCTTGGTGTAGGTCTATTCCTGTTTATTCTGTTTGGGATGCATTGTCCTTCTTGGGTATTGATATTTATTTGTTTTATAAGGGTAGGGAAGTTTTCAGTCATTATTTCCTCAATGTTCTTTCTGCCCCTTTTCTCTTCTCCTTCTGGGATACCAATAATGCATACGGTTTTGCACTTCACATTGTCATTCAGTTCTCTGAGACTCTGTTCCATTTTTTCCATTCTCTTCTCTTTCTGTTCTCCTGTTTTTTCCAGTTCAGATATTTTGTCTTCAAAATCACTAATTTTGTCTTCAAGCAATTCAAATCTTCTCTTATGTACCTCTAATGTATTTTTAATCTTATCCATCATATCTTTTATTCCCATGAGGTCTGCTATTTTTCTTTGCAGTCTTCCAAATTGTTCCTTATGTTCACCCAATGTCTTCTTATTATCCTTTATCTCTTTAGTTATATTTTCTTTCAATTCTTTAAATTGACTTAGGAGAGTTGTTGATTATCATTGATTTATTGTCTTAAATCTTGAATCTCTTCAGGATGTTTGGTTTGTTCCTTTGGCTGGGCCAACTCTTTCTGTTTCCTAGTATGGCTTTTAATTTTTTGCTGATGTCTAGGCATCTGATGTGTTGGTGAATTTACTCTAATGGCCAATTTCTCTCTTGCCTATTGTTATTATTTTTTCACAGCCATTCTTTGATATTTGGTTGAACTTATCATAAGTATTTAAAGCTTCCCTGCTTAAGTTATGAAAATCATGTCAGGGACTCACTAATGGGATGCAGACTTTATCCCAGAGATGGGGGTAAAGAGAGCTCTAAAAGCAGTTTTTGTCCATGTAATTTCCAGACTGGCCAGATGATGGTGCTCATTGGCACACCTTCCCACAGAGGTGTACCTCTCTTGGTTTTCTTTTGTTTTCCTCTTGCCAGAGCCGAGATTCAAAGCAGGCTCCACTGGCCAAATTCACTGAAGAAAAGCCCCCTGACTCCCCCACCCTAATCCCTTCTAACAGCTGATGGAGGAAGATATCTGTTCCCCTTTCAGTCAGCTGAAATAAGCCAGGGTTTTTACCCCTGCTGAATATCTCAGGGGTGGGGAAAGGTCACCCTTCCCAGTGGCATGCAGGTTTAGTAACTCACAGTTTGTTGTTTCGAATTCTTCGTCTCTCTGTCCCTCATTCTCCTGGGAGTTGGGAAGCACAGTCCTGGTCTGATGACCCCCAAACTCCCTTGGGCAGTTTTTGGCTCTTTTCCCATTTTTGTGAGATAGCTGAGCCTTATCATCCTAATCCAATACCATTTCCCCCAATCTCATGAATAATTTTAATATGTTAAAAAATTAAATGATTTTAACACAATATAGATATATATTACAGTATAATATGTGCTTTTAAAATTGTTTTATATATTATGTATTGTATATTCTAGCTTCCAAGGCAACATTCAATTTACTGGGTAAACACAAGAGGCATTTTTTTTCACTAAGGACAGAAAAAAAGGGAAAAATGCATTTAGAAATAGTAAAAATGCAGAAAAAGCAATTACTGGTATAAGAATTGAACACAAAGAAGAAAAATTATTTCCTTTGCAGATGCCATGAGAATACAATTTGAAAACCAATAACATTTTATAATAAAACAAAAGCTTAATAAAATAATTTAGCAAGTAAGATATGGCATTAAATTTAAAAATAATTGCTTTTATACAAGCTAATGATAAGCATTAAAGAAAAGTTTTATAATAACCAGAAAATGTATATGTATTTAGAAATAAACTTAAATTTAGGAATAAATATAACAAAAATATAATACATGTAAGATAAATATTAAAATAGTTCAGAAAAGCAGTTAACAAATGAAAACACATTCCTGGTTCTTAGATAGCGGTAATGAATGTTAGAAATATGTACCTTTTTCCAAATTAAATATATAAACAGTACAATCCCAATAAAATACTATGTATTTTTTTAATTTGGAAAATTGATTCTATAATATATAAAAATAAATATACAAGGAATGGGGACTTCCTTTTCTAGATATTAAAACATGCCAAAAAGATTCCATACTTAAAACCACATGAAACAATAGAAAGTCCAGAAATAGACCCAAATATTTATTTAAAAATTAGTATATGATAAAGGAACCAGATAGAACCTCAGATCGCTGGGGAAATAGATGATGAACCATTTAATAAATGGTATTGGTATAATTGAATAGTTGTGTAGAAAAAAAGAGGTAAAATTGAACTCATATTTTATATTTTAAAAAGTATAAACTCCAAATGGATTAGAGTTGCAAAAATTAAACTCATACAGATATAAGAAGTAAATATGAATGACTTTATTTATAACCTGGATATGGACAAAACATTTCTAGTATAACTTAAAATCTGAAAACAATAGTAGAAACGATTGATGCAATGTTATGTTCAAATACATATCCATTTCTTTCTCTTTTTATGTCTCTCTCTACCTTCTATTGACAGATAGATTAGATGATAGATAGATAGATAGATAGATAGATGATAGATAAAAAGAAAAGAATACCTTAAACAAAGTCAAATGGCAAGTGCACAACTGTGAGAAAATACTTCCAACTTATATTGTAGATAAAGCAAAATAACCATAAAGAAATTTTCAAAAGTCAGAAAACAGTGAAAATCTAATAAAAACCTGGGAAAATGACATGAACATAGTTCATTGGTGAAAAAAAGTTATTCAAATGCTTTTTAAAGATATGAAAATGGATTGAGATTCATGCATATTATTTTAACTATAGTTGAGAGCACATTGATGGAATTTCTTATCTCTAAGGTTGGCATATATTCAAAACATTTACAGTTCACTCTCTTAGTGAAGGCTTCAGAAATTTTCTAAGATACGCAGTGCTGGTGGGAGTGCAAAATGGTATAACCGCTTGTAGGAAAATTTAGGCAGTTTCTAAGAAAATCATATATTAATTTAAATTTTGGCATAGTAGTCATAATTCTAGAACATTACCCTAAAGAAATATATTCAGAAGTGTGAGCCATATAAACATATAAATGTGCTATGTGTATTATTTAAATTAGTAAAATATTGCAACAATCCTAATATCCAACAAGAGGAGAGTAGTTGAATAAACCATGACTTATTCACATAATATAATTCTATCCAGAAATAAGAAATGAGGATATTTAAGCAAGGGGGTATATTTACTATGCTAACTTTTGTGAAACTTAGAGAGGTAATAGAACTTCGACTTCTAATCAATATAGAGTAATAGGGTTTGGTTTACCCTTCCCCTTGAAACATCTTACAAACTGGAAAGTAAAAGAGAGCGTAGTCCTCAAGACATTGGCTATCAGGAAAGGAATGGCAGTGATCACAGAGATAAGAAAGAAATGAAGTGAACCTTATTATGACTGTAATTGATTTCCAGGAGAATGTTTTCAGGTTGTGATGCAGGAAAGGAGAGCCCAGGCAAAACCTGGCTGTCTACCTGAATTAAGGGCACAGTGCTAGAGATCCAGGAGAACAATGACATCTAGAGTTCAGAAGGCAGAGTACCAGAAAAGAGATAATAGAACACAGAGATAACTTCAGAGATGTGCAGAAGTTCCCTGGGAATATTCAGCTGAGTGCTGATCAGAGCATGCATATGAGGAAACTACCTGAGGCCCAGAAAGGAAGCACCTGAAAGTTGACCATAAGTATGGATATACTGCCTGCTCCCAAAACCAAAGAAGACAACCTTAAAATTCTGAGAGCATTGGTTAAAGTGTAAGAAGGGTCTTGCCTTGGAGTAATGAGGAAAAATTAACCCTAGAGTAAAGAGTTTTCTGAACCTGCACAAAAAACCTTAAGGCAGGACCCCAAAACATGAGCCTCTGTCCAACTAACTTATCCATAGACCAAACAAAGCTCAGGAATATTTATTGGAATAAAAATATCCAGCACCTAACAAGGTTAAAAATCACAATGGCTGAACTCCAATAAAAAATGAAAAGACACGCATAGAAGCAAGAAACTATATCCACAATGAACAGAAAAAATCAAGCAATAGAAAATAACTCAGAAATGAGAGGTGACAGAATAAGCAAGCAATGGCATTAGAATATTACCCAGTTTGAACTTCTGAGGATAAAAATGACAATGTCAGTGGTGGAAAAGACATGACAAGAGATTAACAACAGATTAGACATTGTGGAAGAAAAGATTAGTGATATGAAGATATGGAATTAGAATCTACCCATAATATTATAGAGACATAGAAAAGACTTTTAAAAAAATTAACAAAGCATCAGTGAACTGTGGAAAATATACATGATATTGGAATCCCTGGATGAAAAGAAAAGTGGGAGACAGAAAAAAATATGATATTTGATTAAATAATGGTTGGAAAATTTCCAAGGTAGATAAAAATTATTAACCTATGAATTTAAAAAACCCAAACCCAAGAAAAAATTTCACTAAGGCAGATCATAATAAAGTTGCTTAAACACAGTGATAAAGAGAAAATCTTACAAGCAATAAAAATTAATAACATATTATACACAGAGGAATAAATTAAGGATGACAGTAGGTTTCTCATTAGAAACAATGTAAGCAAAAAGACATTGGAGCAAACATCTTTCAAATATTGAAAGGAAAAAAAAGTCAACTTAGTAGTCCTTGCTCAATAAAAATATCTTTAAAAAATGAAGACCATATAAAACTTTTCAGACATATAGAAACTGTAAGAATTAATCAACAACAGATCTGTACTACAATAAATGGTAAAAGAAATTTCAAGCAGAAGGAAAACTAGATCTACAAGGACAGGAAAAGATAATTACATAGATATATAAAAGATTCATTTTATCATCATTTAAATGCATTTAAAGATTAATCAACTGCTTAAATAAAAATGAACAACAATTTGCTGTGGGATTTATAACATTTGTAGATGTTAAATGCATGATAACCATAAACAACAGGAGGGAAGAAATAGAGAATGTAAGATTTTTCTACTATAAGTAAAGGGATATCATATGATTTGACAGAAGAGTGTGATATGTTTTGAATTGAACTATATGTGATGAAAGAATGAAATAAGAAAACAAAGAGTTAGAGCAAATAAGTAAATATTATTAAAGGGAAAAAATATTCAATTCAAAATAAAGCAAAAATAAGAAGAGTATCAAGGGAACAAAGAAGAAAAGAGAAATAGAAAACAAATAGGAAGATGGTTCATTTTAACCCACTTATATAAAAAATCATGAAATGTGAATGGAGTAGGAAAACTGTGGGAAGATGGTGTCTGATTAGAAAGGGAGGGCATAACTCTTTCATGAAAACAACAATAAAGAAAGAGCCAAAAGCTGCCTGAGAGACTTGCTTTGGGGGTTAGCAGACCAGGACTGTGTTTCACAACTTCCAAGAGGGTGAGGAGCAGAGAGGAGTTACCAACTTCCCATGGTGGCCAGGAAGGGCTCCCCTCCCCCAACCCCTAATGTATTAGGCTGGGGTAAAACCCCTGGCTCACTGCAGCTGACTGAGAGGGGAAAAGACATCTTCCTCCCTGTCAGCTGTTGTAAGGGAAAAAGGAAGGGGAGATGGGGGGCTTTTCTTCAGTAAATTTGTTTAGCAGAGCCCGCTTTGAATCTTGGCTCTTGCCAGACCAAAACACAGGAAAGGGAGATTTCCACACTATAGAAAGATGTGCCATAGAGCACTATCCGCTGGCTGATCTGGAAATTGCATGGACAAAAACTGCTTTGGGGTCACTCTGTACTCTAACTCCTGGGAGAAATTCTGTCCCCTTTAGTGAGTCCCTGGCACAATTTTGATAACTTAAGCTGGGCAACTTTAAATATGTAGAATAATTTGAGCCAAATATCAAAGAAGAGCTTTTAAAAAATAGGCAAGATAGAGAAATTGGCCATCAGAGACATGGTGAGCATAAAGAACAATTTGAAAGCCTGCAAAGAAAAGTAACAGAGATTATGTGAATGAAAGACATCATGGATGAGATTAATAATACATTAGAGGCACCTAAGAACAAATTGGATTTGCTCAAAAACAGAATGAAATTGAGAACAAAAAAAAACAATAGAAAGAATCAGCAAAAACAAAATCAATAAACCCTTAGCTAGACTGACAAAGAAAAAAGAGATAAGACACAAATAAATAAAAATCAGAAATGAAAGGGAGGACATTACCACTGACATCACAAAAATAAGAGAGATCATAAGAGGTTACTATGAACAACTGTATGCCAATAAACTAGAAAATGTAGATGAGATGGACAAATTCCTAGAAACACATGAACCACCTATACTGAATTTAGAAGAAATAGAAGACTTCAACAAACCAATCACAAGGGAAGAGATTGAAACAGTCATCAAAAACTTCCCAAAGATGAAAAGCCCAGGACCAGATGGCTTCACAGGTGAATTCTACCAATCATTCAAAGATGAACTAATACCAATCTTACTCAAGCTCTTCCAAAAAATTGAACAGGAAAGAATGCTACCAAACTCATTCTATGAATCCATCATGACCCTAATACCAAAACCAGATAAAGATACTACAAAAAAAGAAAATTACAGACCAATATCTCTAATGAATATATATGCATAAATCCTCAACAAAATACTTGCAAACACATTAAAAGAATTGTACACCATGATAAAGTGGGTTTTATTCCAGGTATGCAAGCATGGTTCAACACAAGAAAATCAATTAGTGTAAAAGACCACATTGATATAATGAAGAAGAAAACTCACACTATCTTCTCTATTGATACAGAAAAGGCATTTGACAAAATACAGCAACCTTTCTTGATAAAAACACTTCAAAAAATAGGAATAGAAGGAAGAGCTTTCTCAATATGATAAAGTGCATATATGAAAAACCTACAGCTAGCATTGTACTCAATGGTGAAAGACTGAAAGCTTTCCTGCTGAGATTAGGAACAAGACAAGGATGCCCACTGTCACAACTGTTATTCAATATTGTGCTAGAAGTTCTAACTAGAGCAATTAGGCTAGACAAAGAAATAAAAGGCATCCAAATAGGAAAGGAAGAAGTAAAACTTTCACTATTTGCTGATGACATGATCCTATAGCTAGAAAATCTTGAAAAATCCGGAGCAAAGCTACTAGAATTAATAGAAGATTTCAGGAAAGTGGCGGGATACAAGATTAATACACAAAAATCAATAGTATTTCTATACACTACTGAGATGCAATCTGAGGAGGAAATCAGAAAAAAAAATTCCATTTAAAATAGCGACTGAAACAATCAAACATTTAGGAATAAACTTCACCAAGGACATAAACGACCTGCATTCCAAAAGCTACAAAACACTGCTAAAAGAAACCAAAGAAAAATTAAAAGTATACCTGAGTCATTTTTTTTTTCACTATATGGAGTGTTTTGACAGAAATGAGTGTTACACTTTGCCAAAGGCCTTTTAAACATCTGTAGAGATGATGCCGTTTTCCTTTTTCCTCAGATATTTGCATATGGCTGATATTATTAATGGATTCTCTAATATTACGCCATCCTTGAATAGCTATAAAACAGTCTATTTGGTCATGTAGCATTATTTTTCAATGTGTTGTTACATTGTTGGATTCTGTTTGGTAATATTATATTTGAGAAGATTATACTGAAATTTACAACACAATAATCTATATTTTTCCATTATAATGCAGTTTTTATGTGATACTTGTTTCAAAAAGTGATTTGAAGTTTACCTTTTTATTATATGTTCTGGAACACTTTCAGTGAAATGAAATTGTTTCCCCCTCGCTTTTTTTTTTTTGAAAGTTTAATAAAATTCTCCTATTAATGCATATTTGCCTGTTGCTTTTTGTGAGGTTCTTTTAAACACTTTTTCTGTTGCTTCTAAGGGAATGGGCCTTTAAAACTTTATAGCTCAATTGGTGTCCATACTTTTTTCAGAAATGTGTCACCTCAGTCTAGATTTCAATTTTTTTGTTTGCATTTGTGTAATTTAATTTCTTGCTATTTTATGTCTCAGATTCAATGACTATATTTCTATTTCCTTTCTGTTCTTTCTTTTTATTTATTGGATTAGTAAACTGGTTTCTATTGGGTTACTTACTGGTTTCCAGTCTATTTGACTGATTTTTTTCCAAAAAACAAATTTCTAAATTAATATTTTACTTTTGGTGTTTTATACTTGAATGATTTTGCTTTTAACTACTTCATTTCCTTACTTATGCTTTCAGCTGTTTTACTTTGCTTTCTTTTCTAGTTTGCTAAATTGGGAAGTTAATCATTTATATTAATTATCTCATTTTTCAATAGTTTTTTAAACTATGATTTTTCACAGCTTTAATTTTATCCCACAGAGTCAGATATTTACTGTTTATGTTATTATTGATTATATAAATTCTGTACTTTAAGTTTTAATTTAACTATGGCCCAAGATTCAGTTAATAGAGATTTCAAGGCCTTAAGCAAATTCTCTTTTAACTTTTTCTGTTTTTAAAACTTCAAATCTCAAGTGTAGTTGATTGAATTAATTATATACCTCAGTTCATGTAATATTTTTAGCACTGAAAAATGCGAAGCACTTCCATTTTATTTTTTATTCTATTTTATCTCCAGTTCCAGTTACCATTTTATTAGAAACCCAAAGATGCACATTCCAATGCTTCTCCTGTATTTTAATTTGCATTTATTTTTCTAGATTATTTATTGCCATTTTGTGTGCATATGCTATAGTTTAAAATAGTGACATTGTGCTATAGATACCTATTTCTTGTATTTTATTTTTACTCATTACTTGGTTTGTATGCATCCACGTGGCTATCTATACAAGCTGCTCCATAGTCTTCATTTGTCTCACCTACCATCTATGACATGCTCTCTTCTGTGTCTATCTAAACCTAAATTTTTCTTCACATCTACCCAATGTCCAAAGCAAATGCCAAGCAAGAAAAATTTCCCATTTATTTATACTTAACATGGTTTCAAACTTTGCCACAATCCCAGAGCAACAGCCCTGTACTTCTGTTAGTCTATGCCCTTTAATGTCTCCATAGCTTCCCTCATATAGCATTTTATGCAGCTGTGTCTATACTAATAATTATAGTAATTTCACATTTATTATGACTATTTTTTTACATCATCTCTTCTTTTCTATACTAGGACTTCTTTAATAACAAAAAAATCACCCATACTTGTTTATCTGGCATTAGCACACAATATGTACAGGAAAGATATGTGTTAGATAAGCAGATTATATCATCATGAAATAGTATTATTTTACTTTATTAATTTTACGTTTAAAATGTAATTACTTTTTAATTAAATACGATTCTTATATCATTCACAACTCCTAGCGCAGCCTTTGCACACAACAATTGTTTAAGTGATGTCTTGAAGGATGAATGAATCTTTTATAAAACTTTAAAAATTCACAGGAATCAAACATAGTGTAAGACTTATATTTTAGTCTTCCAGAAAAAGAAAAAAAAAAAACTTTACAGCTGAGTTACTCCTTAGAACATTTATTTTAAAAATATAAAATGAAAGAGTATATTTTGGTGAAGACCTGTGAGGATCTTCTTTTGCTGAAGTATTCAGTGATTCTTAAAACTAGTATGTCTGTCTTTTATGAAAGAGGATAAAAATATAAATGTTTAGCACTGTTGATTTATAACTCTGAGAAAATTTGTTGTGTTGCTAATTATGGTGGCCTAGTTTACAGAAAAACAGAAGCTGTTTATAAGATGTCAAATTAACAGATCTAAATTAAACCTTCCGAAAGACACTATTAACAGCTGTGTTTAAAACAAAAAAAAATTGAGCTTTTGCTTCCTCACCATAGAAACATGTGGTATGGCAGTTACAAAATGCATCTTACTTCAGTGAGCTCTACATCAAACGACCTTAGAAAAAAAAAGAGGTGATGTTTTTATAAGGGCATTATATGGGATGGGGTGTTGAAATATATTCAGGTAGTATAGTGAATTTTATATTTGCTAAAAATGAAAGCTATATATTGTGTTTATGTCTTAACACATTTAAGGCACCACATTTATTGCCTTAAATAGTTTATATAGCAAAATATGGATAATTATGGAGCAACTAACAAAATATTTTAAGAGAAAAATTAAATTCTGAGTTTTTGCCAGCAAAAAAAAACCATTTTATTTAAAATAAATAAAGGTGCAGCATACTCAAATCATCAGATAATTTAGCCATATTATGTTGCTTCCTGAAAGTAGCATAGATCTATGATTACCCACTAAATATACGAGGGTCACAGATGCTGAAAGCAGTGGCTACTATTAGTAAACTGAGAGCTGAAGCCAATTAAGGATACTGTTCAATTTATTTTAAAAAAGCATGTTTAATTGAAGTGTCTCAACTGACTGATTGTATTAGTATTATATAAAGACAAAACATGTTATAGAATAAGCCTGGGCTTTCACTGGCTTAAGTTATACCCTGACCTGTTCCTGTCGTTTGTATTTGAGAATTGGAACCGATGATAACACGTTGCTCTGGACATATTTAGCCATACTTATGAATATACCCTCTTCCTGTCTCACCATAAACTGAAAATATCAATTGCAGATTTTTCTTTTTGGTCTTAATTTTTTTATGATGCTCTGTGGTATTATGCAAAAGCATATTAATAGAGATAATTTCTCTTTATCTTTCAGGTAAGAGGTAAAAATGAAAACATTTGTGTATGTTTTTATTTTTTATTTTTATAAATTGTTTTTCTCCTCAAAAAACATGAGAATCAAATACACAAAATGTCAGTAGGGCTCACACCCTTTTGAAGACATGTAAAATTTATTAAAGAGAATTAAAGGTCTATGAAAGAGAAAAAAAAATTCACTTATTCAAATTTTATAGGTTGTGAAAAATAACATGTCAACTTATATCCAACACTACCTATGTTCAAGGTAAAATGCCATTTGGCATAAGTCAGTATGTCAGGGGAAATCATTTTCATTAGTCTATAATCTATAAACTAATTCTTCATTATTAAACAATCACATTAGAAGTACTAAATTGGAAAAGTGCAAAACAATGAAATAAGCCTTTTACAAACCTTAGTTCTATAATCATTTTAGTTTGGATCATTTTAAGGGTTTTTTCGTAGACGCCCCTTTTCTGTCAACAAAGTTTACATTTAATATAAAATGAGACATTCAGATATGCATCTGAAATATACAGAGGATATGATGCATTAACTGTAATTTCATAGGTTAGCTAAATATTAATGTTTAAAATCTGGCATAATTTTGGAAGAGTAGTTTCTTTTAGGGTTCTCTTGGATATCTGGTTTCCTCTGAGTGGTTTTTAGAGAAAAAGAGGGATTTGTATGCTTTCTTAATATCCTCTGAATAATTAAGTCTCAACTGGAATACCTACAATTAATCAAAATTAGAATTCATAAACTAAAGTTAATTTGGGATAAACAGTAAATTAGAAAAATGCACTAATAATCTAGATAAATCCTTAGTTATTCCATAAAAGCTTAAATTGGGAGTCAAATTTACATATGGCTTTGATAGCAGTTGTTATGAGCATTCCTGAAGAATCAATAGGACTAAGTCCTACCAGATGAATGGACCTTAAAATGCTAAGTGGCTAAGTTAGTGGCTACTCAATTCTAAGAACCTCAGAAATGTGCCTGATGGGTATCATAAGAGCAAATGTGAAGATATCAAATTTCATTTACATAAAAATTATTTTTAGCACTTGGAAGATGCTAGCACCCCTGGAAAATGAGGATAAGAGGATAAAGTGTCCAGGTGAGGTCTTGACCTTCACACCACTTATATGCCAGTGCAGAAAAATACAATAAACAAGTAAACAGAAAAAGGGAAGTGAATTTCAAAAAATAATAAATATTGTGAGGTAAAGATCCATTTTTGGAACTATGAATGACCAGATATAATGATGGCCCTCAAGAAGATGGAAAGGAAAAAAGCCCAGACCTCTGATAAAATAAATCTTTTGATGTACTTTTGGTCTTCCCAGAAGTACCAGTTAATGTTGTAAGTGGCCCTCAGAGAAACTTTCATTTGTGTTTTACTTGCTGCTCATGGATTCTTTTTAGTTTCAAATGAAACATTTATTATTATTATTATTATTATTGTTATATTGAAGACAGGAAATAAGTTAAATAATTTTATAATATTAACTATGCATTGGAAATTTAAAGAGCATTCACTGAAAAAACAAACTGCCTCTGGAGGAAGAAAACCACACATAGTAAGATGCAAAATTGCTTGGCTTTTACTCTTAAGGCCACTCCAAGTCCACAACACCAGTGTGGAAGACTGAAATATTATCTCCCTTTAATATCAGGTCCTAACCTCTGGATACTGTAATTGTTTATAAGGAAACAGGGTCTTTGCAGAGATGATTAAATTAAATTCCTTAGATGGCAAGATTATCCTGGATTTTAACTCTAAGGAAATTATAATTAAAATCTGCTCAAAATTGAGATAATTGCAGATAAAAAAAAGTGGAGAGAATTTTATCAAGGAAACTTGATCCCATTTTTCCTTCTGATTTCTCCCTTCTGAAATGGCAATGTTTATCTTTTATCTATTGTATTTTGAAAGCAGATAACTTGTTTTCAAGATGGCACAGGCCCACAGATAGAGGAATTTGCCTCAGAATGGACCGTATTCATAACTGATTGAGATGAGTTTTTGTACTTAGAGCTGCTACTGAAATGGTTTAAGGTTTGGGGGATGTTAGGATCAGGTGAATGTATCAATATATTTGGGATGAGGGAAGAACATGTCTTTTGAGGGTGTAGGGGACAGAATGTTATGGATTGAATCATGCCTCACATAAAGACATGCACAAGCCCTAATACTCAGTCCTGTGGAAGTGAACCCAATTGTAAATAGAACCTATAAAGATTTTACTAGTTAAGGTGTGGCCAGATTAAATCAGAGCAGGCCTTAATCCAATATGATCAGAGTCCGTATAAACAGAAGAGATCTGGATATAGGAGATGGGGAAAGATGCAGCTATGTGGCACAGGCAGATTGGGTTGTGACTTGCCAGCTAGCTACTACTAGAAGAGGCAACATACCACTGACACTTTGGTTTCAGACATCTCGCCTCAACAGCTGCATTATTCATATGGATAAAAAACTGGAAAAAGGTCCATCATAAGATCACTATATAAACAAATTGTGTCAAACACATACAGTAGATTAATAGCACTTACAAAGAGCAATCTTCTGGCATACACGAAAATGTGAGTTTCAAAAACTTTGGGGTGAGCAAAATAAACCAGGCATAAAAATCTATGCATTTTATGATTCTATTTATATGAAGTGTGAGAATAGGTAAAAATAGATTAATGTGAGGGAAACTGGAACAAAGGTTGCATCCGGTGCAGATTCAGAGTTTGATGGGATAAGAACACAAGAGGTCTTTCTGGAGTGATGGAACCATTTGAATGGGATGATGGTTCCAGAGGTGTAAATCCAGGCAGCCCTCAGTTTACAAGGTAATGCCAGACTATGTAAATGACTGTACAAGCTGAAACCATGCACAGCAATCTCAATAATCACTGGGAAAACCACGATTTTTCTATGACCTTTAAATATTTCTGTCTAAATATTAAAAGCTTTCTTACTCTTGATTATAAATGTGTAAGAAAATGGAAAAAAACTTAGTGCTTATTTAGTACAATGTAATTTAAAGCATTAAAACATTGAAAATTAAAATCTACCAAGAATATTTTGAACAGTGCTTGCTTTCTCATCATATAACTTATTAAATAGAGCAAGCATCTTTTTACCCTATGGTGAATTGTCATGCTCCTTTCTACATTTGGATCTGCTTCCAAAATTTTATCATTTGTGTTTTTAATGTCATGAAATCTCTTTAAGGGGTTCTTTAAAGTGAAGATTTCCAGTATCACTTCCTCTGGGATACAGTCATCCTTTCATCACGACCATTTCCTCAGTAAATAGCTACATGTGTAGTCTGTTGAATGAGGCAGTATCACATTCCCATGGGCAGCTATTTGTTCTAGAATGCCGTTTATGATCAATTTGAATTTAACTTCCAGCATTATCAGTTTTCATTTATTTCTCACAATTTTAATCATCAACCCAAAAGAATTTTTTACTAAATTGGTAGGCTGATTCCAAAATTCAAATGCATGATCAAAGCACAAGAATAGCCAAAATACTACTGAAAAAGATGAAGAAAAGTGAGGGAGCATCTTTTACTCTCTATCAATACCATATATATTAAGATATAATCATTAAGAAAGTGTGATATTAATGTAGAAAGAGAAATTTTCCACTGAAATGCAAGAAACCACAGCTACATCCATGCTTATATGAAAATGTTACTTATCTCTGCAGAAAGGAGGACCTACTCATTAAATATTGTTGAGACTATTATCTGTAAATATGAAAATATTAATAACAGATGCTTACCATAGAAACAAATTCAATTACAAATGTTCTTAAATATGAAAGAAAATTTAAATCTAAGAAAACATAAAAGAATATCTATAAGACCCTAAGTAGTGAGGAGATTCTTAAGCAAGACACAATGATGTTAATTATAAGTTAAAAGAATGGTAATTTTCAATACCATTTCAAATTAAATAAAATTTTCTGTTCTCCAACCAACAAGAATAGACAAGCCACAGACTGGCAGGAGGTACTCGCAACACATAATACCACCATTCTACTAATAGCAAAAAATGAATTTTTAGGCATCAATAAGAAAAAGACCATCAGCACATTAAAACATGGGCAAAGGAGCTGCACAAAAATTTCCATAGATGATGGAATGTGAATGGCCTTTAAACAATGGAAAGATGTTTAATCTCATAAACACTCAGAGAAATACAATTTATAATGTGAATGAAATATCCTTTGCAAAACAATAGGCTGTCAAAAATTAAGAATTCTGAGAATACTAAGTATGGATAAAGATGTCTAATAATGGGGCCCATTGGTGGGATATTATCTTGGTACAGACAGTTTCTAAAACAATTTGACACTATCATGAGAAATATGTTCTTCTTTCAGCCTACAAATGAACAAGCAGAGATCCCCAACTGGCCTGCAGAGACACACAGCTGTGCAGAAACTGAGTTAAATATGTGCAAGAAATTGATCTGCTTCTCCCTCTGGGTAGCCTCATAGCCCAGTCTGGTCACCTCAGGCTGTGAGCAGCCTCTCTTTTTCCCAACAGGCATCACACATGGTCTAAGTGTACTGCACAACATCCAAGGCTAGCAAAAGCACCATTGCTTACAATGGCAAAAACATAGAAGCAGCTGAAAATGGAGAACAAATAAATAAATTGAGATATATTCAAACAACGTAATAATCTGCACAGAAAAATAAATGAACCACAAGTATAAGCAGCAACATAGATGACTCTTACAAACATTATGTTGAGAAGTAGTCTCTGCCAAATATAAGCAGACTAAAGGTGGGGAGGATGTATGTGCATGTGTATATGTATATATACATATATAGGTATGTGTGGGTATATATGCTTAAACTATTTTTAATGAAGAAAATAATGATCATAAAATTCAGGATAAGGATTTTGGACCATTTCCTGATGGTTCCCTTTGCAGAGGTTGGGAGACCAAAGGCCAGGCTAGGGAAAAAGACCACTGATATATACAGTGGAATGTTAATATTCTACTTTTTAAGTTTGGTTGTGAAGCAAAGCAAACACTGAAATAAGGGGGGCAGGAGACAAAAGGAGGTTCTTTGTGTTTTACATAAAATTAGAGAAGAATATGTTTTAAGGCTGATGGGGATTATTTACTAGGGACAGAGAAATTGAAGAAGAAAAAGAGAGGTGATTAAGTAGAAATGAAAATTACCAAAAAGATGTAAGATAGTTGGACTCAGAGTCCAAGTGCATAGGCTTGTCCTTGAAAGAGACAGGAAAATCTGCCCACTACTCCTGGAGAAAACAATAGCCAAGGATAGAGATTGACTGTGTCCTTAGCTTCACTTGAGTAGTTTGGTGGTGGAAAGTTTAGGGAATTCAAGATCTTCAGGTGGGAGTGAGGGAGACAGAAGGGTGTGAAGGATTTAAGAAAGCAAATAAGGAAATAGCAAAAATAAGCAAGTTTCTTACTTATGTGCCCTGAGTGTCCACGGTCAGAAAACTTCCCATATTAATAGAAGGTCAGAGAAAATACAGTCTGATGGAAACATCCAAAAATACAATCACAACTAACAAAAATGTTTAAAATACCCTGCATCCTGAGGCCCTGGCCACAAATCATCAAGAATTATATGCTACCACTCTTCAAATTTTATTTTAATCACAATTGTACAGATGAATAGAGCTGTAAATTCTAGGGAAATTTTGCCAATGGGAATATTTATAGCTTCCCTTTCTAAACTGTAATTTCCCTTTGTCATTATAAAATAAAGCCCTATACATTTTTCAATGATAAAAGAGAATGAAAATTTTAGTAATTATTATATTTTGGAGCTCCTCCAGTTAATAAGATTAAATTTCAAACTTATTATTATTTACTAAGTTTGACTTTGTAACTAGTATTACCTAAAAGAAACTGAGCAGAGGATGATTATAATAATAACTAGAGAGGAGCGGTGCCATCTTGGATTTTCAGAGGGTAAATGGGATATTTTTACAATATCTGCATTAAAATAAGGGTTCTTCCTCAAGAATCCCAAGGAGAGACTGATACTTACCTCAAGGTATTTCTAGAGTATGCACAAGCACACAATATGCTTGAATTTAGTTTTGTTTTTAATTATCTTTGATGCAGGATTTCCAAACCATGAAGAAAACCAAAGTCCTTACAGATTTTAGACTTTAAGAAGGATCTTATAAACATGGAAGACTAAAACAAATGTTTACCAGTGCAACTCTCAACATTTATGTAGTGCTCTTTCTCCTATTGAAAACTATTTTCACCCAAACTGCTTTTGCCATGTAACCATGGATGTTTAAATGTCCCACCTTGTGATAATGCCTCATCCCAACTTTCCCTTACAAAGGGATTTGTCTCAGGGCTTTAACCCACCTTGCTGAACTATCTACCCTGCCTCTGATTTCTATCAACCTCAATGCCTCTGTCCCTCATGTAGGGTTCCCAGATAAATCTACAAGCCTGTCTATAGCGTACTGCAATAGAGTCACATCTTCATGTGAAATGTGGTATTATTCAACTCTATTAACTACTTATCACTAGATTGTATTCACAGTTAGTTCCAAAATTATGATCTCTTTTAGATATATATGACACTACAGAGAATATTAAAATTTCATTGAGCTTCAGTTTCTGAAAACAGGTAAAAAAGCAACATAACACTATTTTGATAGCCCTCTATGGGGACAACTTCATAGGTCACAATGCTAACATTCATGTTTGGGTTTGTGTATTTGTCTCATTACACTGGTAAACACCGATCTGTGTGCCCCGTTCTCTATTTAAATATAGATGAATCCTATACTTCAGTGGTACTTGTTGACCTTTACCTACACTCATTGTTTAAATTTTTCAATTTTTGGTTTCTTCTTTTGTCTGGAAGTATATTCCAGTAATTCTCACTACCCCCTTCATTGTTACATTGCATCCCACAGTGTAGAAATTCATGACAGTTACATTGTAAGCATTTAATAAAACCAGTTATTTTGATTTATGCTATTATAAATATAAAAATTATTGTAATTAACACATAATATGTACTTGATAAATAGTAGTTTGATGAACAAATGAATGAATGAATCTTCAAATATCTTATAAAATTATTTTTTGTTTCAAAATTTTAACTCTAAATTTATTCATGATTGGCACTATTGTACTACTTTGTAGATTTACCTCTTTACTAAATTGTTTCCAGATCCTAAACTACTTACATAAAAGTCTGCTCCATTAGCCAGTTTCTCATTTGGTTCTGTTTTAGTTTGCCAAAGGGTTGCCGATGCAAAGTATCAGAATTGGGTTGGCTTTTAAAAAGGGGATTTATTTGAGGGTAAAAGCTTACAATTCCAAGGCCATGAAATGTCCAACTCAAGGCACCATAAGAGGTGCTTTCTCACTAAAGTCAACTACTGTTATCCTGTTGCCCAGACATGTGGCAAAGCAAGATGATCACCAGTCTCTGCAGAGGTCCCAGCCTTCCCCTCTGGGCTCACCGTCTCTTGGAGTCCAGCTCTCAGAATTTAACTGTGAGCAACCAGGCATAGGACTCATCTCTTACCAGCTTCCTCTACCAATCTGCGCTGCTTTAGTTTCTTCCTGAGTTTAGCTGCAATTTATCAGGCACATGGTTCATCTCTCCCTGGGCCTCTGTTCTTTAAGCCTCTCAGGGGCTTTTCTCCTTGCAGCTCAGCTGTGGGCAAAACTGGAATCATTTCTCTCACATGGCAGGATCAGATATGGTAGCTCCCTTTTTCTATCTCTCTCTATGCCTCCATTTATATCAGACCCAACATGAGGGCAGAGAATCAACCTGAGTCATGCCTCAATGATGTAGTCCAATTGAAAGGGTCTCACACGTACAGGAATGGATTAGTTCACAAACATATTCTTTCTTATTTTGGGATTCACAAAATAATTTCAAACTGCTACAGGTTCCATGTTAATTTATCCAATTTCATCTCTTTAAAAAATTTTTTTATTAGTGCAATTGTTGGTTTACAGAAAAATCATGCAGAAATTACAGAGTTCCCATATAACCCCACCTCACACTCACAGTTTTCCTTACTAATATTTTGTATTAAGGTGGTAACTTTGTTATAATTGATACAACAATATTATTATAATTACACTACTAACAATAGTCCATAGTTTGTATCAGGATTCACTCTTTGTGTTGTACAGTTTTATTTATTTATTTTGTAATTTTTATTCTGATCATATTTTAGTCTGTTAGGCTGCCAAAAGCAACATACCAGAAATGGGTTGGCTTTCACAATGGTGAGTTATTAGCTTACAGGCTTACAATTCCAAGGCTGAGAAAAATGTCCAAATTAAGGAATAACCAGGAGATGCTTTCTGGTTGCCAATGATTCTCGACTCCTCTAACACATGGCAAGGCATATGGAAGCTTCTGCTGGTATCTCCTTTCCCCTCCAGGCTTTCTTGCCTTCAGTTTTCTGCTTCCATAGTTCTCTCTCTGTCTTCATTCAGATTATAAAGGAAGTAACTAAGACCCACCGAAGTCACACCTTACTAAAGTAACCTAATCAAAAGGCCCTTAACTGAAGTAGCCTAATCAAAAGGTCACACCCACAATAAGTTTACACCCACAGGAGTCTATTAACTCTAAGCATATAATTTTCTGCAGTCCTTCTAATTTCAAACTGTTACAGGCAATATGTATGCAACCTAAAAAATTTGCATTTTAACCACTTTCAAATATATAATTCAGTTGTATTAATTATATTTGCAGTGTTGTGCTACCATTGCCACCATCCATTACCAAAATTTTCCAAATGGAAACTCTGTGCCAAACACCTCTTAAGAATTATCTCTCTTTTCCTTATCCATTCTAATATGTCTTCTGGAAGATGAGGAAGGAAATAAATGACATTTACTGATACATGTTTTAAAACTTGAACCAAAAAAAAAAAAAAAAGACATAATGACAGGAGACCCCCAATTACTGTCTAGACATCTCCTCCAAATTTCATTCACCTCAAATAAATGAATATTAAGAATTCTAGGTTTGCACAAAATTTTACCACACTGAAATACTCTGACCAAAAAGAAAGACTTTTTTTTAGTAAAGCAGAAGTAGAAAAAATAAAAACCACGTTATTTAAAATTCCAAAAACAAGAAAACTAAGCCTAGCTGCAAACAAGCAAGCAAAACTGTATTTCTTCCTCAACTTGATCCTGTGAAATTTCAGATTATTCAGCATGTGAAGGGCACTAGCAAAGGAAAGACAAGAAGGAACTAAGGCTTGTAAAATAACTGCGGTTGAGACCAAGTCAAATTTAGGAGACAGAAATTTCTTCTTACTTTGACAGCATTAAAATTTGAGTGCCCCACTAATGATAAATTAAGAAATAAAAATTTTCATATGTATGTCTCTGTGATACAAAAAGGATTCTTTACACAGTAAATTGATGGATCTCTGTATACTGATGTGTTTCCCCCACTCTGTCCTCTTTCACGGGCAAATCTGAAATTATAATAAGGAATCAAGCCCAGGTATTATAGTCCCTTGACCTAAAAGCCTCTCAACCTTTTGAGACCCCAGAATTTGAGACTTGTTTCCATGAGGCACAAGGGAAGCAACAGGGAGCCTCCTCTTGACTGAAACCTTGACTTCATGTACAACTTTTGTACTGATTGCTGAGTAATAAAGTGAAGCAATATATTTACCATAAGCAAAAATTAAATTTTTACTCTCACTGTTCTTCAGTATTGGACTTTTTTTTTTTTTTTTTTTCGTTCTGGCCTAATTCAAAAGGAAGGTCTACATACTTAATAAAGTTTGGATCTAAATTTTTATCCTAAGCAAGTTTTATTTTTTTGAAAGTAGAAAGCAATATATTAACATTTGTTTAAACAGTCTGTTAAATTTAAATCTTTAAAATAATACAGAAACAAAAGCTAAGCAATCTTAGACATGGAATCATAATCACAAATTTGATTTTTTTAAAATGGCATACTGTTCCATTTAATTTAAAGGCAAACTCAACTATAAGATTAGGAAATATGATGGATAACATGAGTCTAGATTTAAGTAGGACTATTGAAAATGTCTCCCTTGACCTCCAAGCATAGAAAATAGAAGTTGGAAATAAAACTGACACAGAAGTTAGTTTTATCAGCAAGAAAAATG
This sequence comes from Cabassous unicinctus, assembly GCA_029593785.1. Lineage (NCBI taxonomy): Eukaryota > Metazoa > Chordata > Mammalia > Cingulata > Chlamyphoridae > Cabassous > Cabassous unicinctus. Next base: position 44,068 of record JAQZBX010005910.1, read on the forward strand.
TTCATTGTCAGTATTAGAATGAATTAGTGGCTTAAACAACAGGGATTTATTCATCTTACTTACCAGTCCTGGAGGTAGAAACCCCCTGGTGGTTAATACAGTGGCTCATTGTGTCAAGCTGTGTTGTTGGCTTCTCCACAGTTCTCTCTCTCTCTCTGACAAAATGGCTGGCAATACTACATGAATCATGGTGTCCCGCAACAATTTCCAAGAAGGCAGGGAAGTCTATCTCTTTATGGATGTCTCTTTATATCAAGGAGAAAACCATTTTCACATAGTATCAGATTTCCCTTTGTGTCTCATTGGTGACAACAGGATTACATGCTTTTTCTCTTCTGCAAGGGAGGCAAAGAGAGAGAGCACCAGCAATTTAAAATCTCAGTCATGGGGTTCATGCTCTGGTGGCAAGAACCAAATGGGAGAGAAATGTATAGGCAGTCAGCAGTGTCTAGCAGTTCACACCTTCAGTTTCCAAACTCCCTTCTATACTGCTCACATCAACATGCACTACCCTCCTTCCCTCCTCAAAGAGAGCAATCTGTAAACCTGAGGCCCTTTTTGCATCCATATCAAATTCAGGATTTCTGTGTTATATGCAGACTTGGTCACTACATGGCGTAATAAACTATATGATAGGTCATAAGGAACAGAACGTCATAAACACTCCTGTTTGGAAAAGGGGAAACTGAAGTAAGCAGTACTTGCTGATACCTGCAGCCCATATCATCCTATCAGGGCAAGAATAGTGAGGACATAGTGCCAAGTAGTAAATTAAGTCCTGTTAAGCACAGATTCTTTTCTTTGGGATAATCTTCCTATTTCACTCTCTGGAAGGCTCCTCCGTGGCCATGAGAGAGATGGGCTTTAAGATAGAACTCTTCCTGGAGTGTTCCCATTTTCATCTGACTACTTCCTGCATGCAAGAGTTCAGGGGCTAAAGATTACTGTACAGATTTAACAGCCACGGAATATTTTTGGTCAAGCCTGGGATTTCTCTGTGAATACATTACCTTAAAAATTTAATAGTCTCCATATCAATTTATGACCAGTCCCATAGAGGAATAGCAACTAAACATATCTTCTAGGCATCAGCTCTTATTCAATAGCAACAATTTTTAAGTAATTCAAAATAATAGTTTACAGTATGGAGGTAATTCTTTGAGTCTATTTTTTCCCCCAAGCTTGCTCCCACTGTTCAGCAGAGTGTGCTTACATAGAGAGCCTTGGAAGAGCCACGGAGTCCCAAATTTTTAATAAATCTTTTAAAAATCTTTATCCTTGCTTGTACTAGGTTCACACTGGGTTACTAAAGTTTTTTTGTTTTTTGTTTTTTTTTTCAGTGTCACAGTGGGATTTCCAATGATCAACATCTGCAGGTGGGAGGAGAAGAAAACAGATGGGGCAAAGGAAGTCAAGCTGCAGTACAGGGATATTGATGGCCACAGCTGATGTCAAAGTGAGTTCTGGAGTAGAATGACCCTTCAGAGTGGGCTGGATAATCCTTTTATTCTCCCTCAATGATCACTCATTACTCTAAGGTCTTACCTTAGACAGGGCAGCTCTGCAGTAGCTCTCGGGCTGGCAGCTAAAGAAATAAATAGGGAGATATACTGTTTGTGAATTGGAAGACTCAAGATGAAGTATGTCAGTTTCTCCAAGTTAGTCTCTAGAAACAACAATTGCAATACAAAATCTTTGTAGGTAGTTTTGTGAAAATTGGTGACCAGATACTAAAATCTATATGAAAATTCAAAGTTCCAAGAACAGTCAAAGTAATCATAAACAAAAATAACAAAGCTGGAGAACTTAAAGCCTTTTTGTAAAACTATTGTAATTCAGCCAGTGTGGAATCAGTGCAATAATAGAAAAAGGAGCAAATAGGACAGAATAGAAAATCCAGAAATAATTCAGTTTTATATGTTCCCTGGATTGATGACACAGGAGTGCAGTGAAGAATGGGTGGTGTTTTTTTTTTCAGTGAACATTTGCTGGATCAATTGGATATCCATGTGAAAAAACTGAATCCTGACTCATATCTCCCACCATTTGCAGAAATAAGTCCAGATGGATAAGACATGTACATCTATAAGTAAAACAATAAAAATTTAGAAGAAAATGTCAGAACATGGTTTTATAATCTAGGAGAAGGCAAAGATTTCTAAGACAGAACACAAAAACTGCTAATTCTGAAGAAACAAATGAAAATTTTAACTATGTTGTATTAACGATTTCTGTTCATCAAAAGATATCATTAAGAGAATAAAAAGACAAGGCATGGAATGGAAGAAATACTCGCAATGTAAATAACCTAGAAAGAAGTTTTTTCAGAATATACAAGGATCTTGCATAATCAATAATAAAAAGTTGAAAACACAATCTAAATTTGGGCAAAGGAATTAAACTGGCAATGACAAATAAATTTACCAAACATAAGAATAAAAAATAAAAAGGTCAACTTCATTAGACATGAGGAAACTACAAATTAAATGGAAATACCACTAACACCAGAATGGATAAAATTTAGTAAATAAAGAAACAAATGGATAAAAAACAAAGTCTGGCAATACCAAATATTGCTGACCATGTGGAGCAACTGACACCCTCTTTATCTTTTAGATATGAAATTATCCATACACTACAATCTTACAATTTTCTCCTGGATACATACCCAAAAGAAGTGTGTATATATGTTCATCACAGTATTAGTCAGTGTTCTTTCAGGAAACAGAATCAACAGGAGATATCTGTCAATAATATGAGATTTTATAAGAGTCTCTCACACGACCGTGGGGATGCACAAGTCCAGGTTCCGCAGGCAGGCTGCAAGTCAGGGACTCCGATGAGAGTACAATGAAAGGTCCTTGATGAGTTTCTGGGAAAGGTTGGCTGTCCAAAGATGAGCTGGGAAATTCTCTCTGAATGTTGAAATCACTTCCCCTTTTAAGGCATTCAACTGATTAGATAAAAGCATCACCCATGGCTGAGCTGATGCAATCTCCCTGATTGATGCAGATGTAATCAGCCATCCATGCAGTAAACTCACTGGTGATCGAAGTTCATAAATGTTCTTGTATTACAATTAGCCCAGTCCTTGCCAGACGTAACACCTGGTCACAATTACCTGGCCGAGTTGACACGTTAGCCTAACCATCACAATCTCCAAAGGAAAGAAAATCCTAGAATGTGCAGTACAGCACTTTGCATAATATTCCCAAACTGGAACTATCTAAACGTTCATTAGGAAAAACTCATGAACAAATTGGATAAATAGTCTGAGGTATATTTGCACAATGGAGTGTTATATAGCAATGAGAAAGAACACATAACAGTTGCATGCATTACTATGGCTCAATCTCATAAACATAATTTTAAGAAACAGAAGAGACACACAAAGAGAACATGCTGTATGAGTCCATTTATATAAAGCTCAAACACACACAAAACTAAACCATGGGGTGAGATGCCTGAAGAGGGGTTATTCTTGGAATGGGGAGTAACTAGAAGGACAAAACAGATGTCTTCTGGAATGTTAGTAGTATTTTTTTTTCTAGACTTGGTCATTTACACAGATGTGTTCACTTTGTGAAAATCCATCAATTTGTACACTCATGGTTTGTGTACTTTTCTGAGTATAAGCTATACTCCAATTAAAAAGTTAAAGAAATAAAACCCATTTAATTCTTCCTCTCTCAGAGTCAAAATGTATGCTGATGCTATTTCTATAGCTCGTATATTTACTTATGATTCATTTGAAACAATTTAGTCACATTGTCTAGAATTTCTTCAAAATTCTTTTTTCCTTCATCCCTTGATTTCTCTCCCTGTTCTCCTTATTGTGGTAGGTTCTATCTTCTCACTTCATTCCTGTGTTTGATAATCTTGGTTTTCCACTTGGGTAAGCCCAAGAACACTTTCTTTTGACCCTTCTCATTCCTTAATTTTTCCAAAAGTTCCTTTTCTCTTCCTGCTCCTTATTCTGTGGATCTGAGAGAAAACTGACCTTAAAATAGAGTTTCTTTACTCCTTTAATTAGCACAGATCTATTTTCTCTCAGTACTGATAAATCCTTTCTCTAATGTTTGTTTAAGAGATTTTGACACCAAAATTTAGGGCACAAGTCTAAACTGTAGATTTGCAGTTGAGCTTGCTCTTTAGTCTGACATTCACTTTTCTTAACTGGGGACAAACAATGTGTGGTCTCAACTGCAGACTGCAGAGAGAATATGCTTTTATTTAATTATTTTTAAATTCTTTTATAGTATTTTGTTTAACTATAAATATTTGTTGGTCCTCAGATCCAATATTTGCATGTTAACATTCCAGGTTATTTTGATTGAAATAGAATTTTAAAAATCTTTCAGTAAAAAGGTTATGGTTATTTAAATTCATTTTGTTGAAATATATATAAAACTAGGTTGTCTAGGATAAGGTAGCTCCTGGTAACTCTGATTTAATAAACATGATTTCTAGGTACTATTTTGCTCAATAGAGGGAATTTATATAGCATGACTGAAAATACAGAAATATGCTGAGAAAAAAATGGAAAATTACCTTTAAGTAAAGAAATGCAGGAGATTTAAATTGTAAAAGAAGTTAAATTTCTTGTACATGTCAGAGTCCGTGGTAAATACAGATTTCTATTAAAGTCAGGTTTAGTATATTGGGAGAGCTCTGATATGAATAAGTGAAAACTTTATACATTTCCAGTGACTTGAGTTCATAAAGTTGGACATCAGAGAAGTATTAATTGTATTTCATTTTATTGTTTAAAATAAGAAATATAGAAAGCATTGACTATTATGTCTTATGACATATAGTTTCAGGTCACAAGAATAAAGAAATATTTAGAAAAATATAGCAAGATAAAATGTAAAATATAACAGTTTAAAGAGGAAAGAGAAGGTAATTATATACAAAACAAAGGCTAAATAGTAAAATGCTAGTCTAGCAGAGAAAGATTTAGCAATCACTCTAGATTGTAGGTTGAATCAGCAGGGTTAAGAAGGAAAATACACTGCATGGATTATAGAAACTTCATGGCAATTGTCCCACCACAGTATTCATCTAAAGCTCAGTACAGATGCTGAATTTTGAAAAGGATTAGAAAATAAAACATTTAGGAAATGATAAACAATTCAGGTGATGCAGCACAGGGAAGAGAGCACTGGACAGTGATGGCAGGAGTTTGTTTTTCCAGTTCTCAGCAAAGTCACCGACTCACCAGAGGCCACAGCCAAGTCTCATTTCTCTCAGCCTCACGGCCTGCATTTGTCAAACAAAACATTTGCAAGATCATCTCGAAGTTTCCTTGCAGGACTCACATTTTAAAATGATATGAATTAGGGACATATGGGGAATTGAGAGAATACTTGATTTAGTGGGTTTTAAATAGGTAAAAATACACTACATTCACTAATAAAAAACAGGGGGAAATGGTTGTAATCAGAGGTAAGAAAAGTGCACATCAGGCTAATGATTCTCAATCCTCACTGCCTTAGAATTAATCGGGGACCTCTTTACAAAATGCAGATACCCTGCTGCCACCCCAAGATTCAGTGTCAAATGGTCTGGGTATGACCAGGCATCAGCACATCTTAACTGTTTTTTCAATGTTTTTAATTTCAGCCAGGTGTGGAAACCTCTCTTTTACACATAATTAACTATTACCTGACAATGAAAGGTTACCCATAATCTCTTTCTCTGAAGTGTATAAATGTTAGAAAATCAATTAACTCCAAAGTGCACCCCATAACCACAATAGTAATTAATATCTATTGAGACCGTAACATATGCATCAGACACTTTTCTAAGTGCCTGTGATACATTAACTTAATCAATCCTTGAGAGGATTGATGCTTTGATGTTTTCATATTTTCTCATTTTAAAGATAGGGTACTTAATCTTAGGGAGTTAAAAATTGGAGAGTTCTGTATCCACACTATGCTAGACCCCTTTATGATTTCACTTTTAGCCACAGAATTTCATTTGCCCCAGGTTAAGACCATCCTGATGTAGATATCATTAAAAATAAAGTAGTGGAACTATACCCTGCTTCTCCTAAAAGCCTTACGTTAATGTAAAACACCTATACAGTGAATTCAAATCTAAAGCATGGTTTAGCTTTTCCATGTTATAATCTGCACTCTCAAACTCTTTCAAAAGTATATTTTCTTCTTAAAAATATTGTCTGCATTTTAATTGTGACTACATTACCTGAGAATTCCCATTGAGTTTAGTGTTCTAGGAACTGTACATAAAACTGCTATGTTCTTTTTCACACTCTCTGTTGAAGTCAATATTATGACTTTTGTTATATCAGAAACTCTCTCCTCTGTGTTGTTTCATGCAGTCCCTGTGCCTGTGGTACAGGCATTTTATGACTCTGAGATTAAGATATTTCAAACCTCAGTGATTACATGTTTCCACTGGGATATTGGAAACAGACTTTACAGTCTCTGCACACAATGCAATTTTAAAAATAAAATTCAATAAATTAAGGTTCTCATAAACCTTTGGAAACGCTGCTGTTCCGAGCAGCTGCTTTGTTGCATTTGATCCCCATGCTAGGTAGAGTTCATGAGGATATGGTATTTAAACCTGGACTGCCCTTAATTAGCATGAAGGTCTTGTGAAAAGATTATGTCTTGGCAAAGAGCTTATGCCTATTAAAATATTTCAGACAGAAGATCAATATGTAATCACCACTTGAAAGATACTAATCAGGTTACACTACCATGAAGAAAACATCAAGTGAATCTATTCAGTGTATAGCATTGCTAGGGGCCTGGCTGCAAACTAGGTCAGGAAAAAGGACAAAATTAGACCTTCAGCTTCCATCCTACAAGATAAAATATACAATGCAATGCAAAGTCTTTTCTTAGGCCACCCAATGATGGTACTGGAATCACTTAATCCAAGGGGCTTTAGTAAAGCAAATTTCATGTTTTGGCCATGAGTACCTAAATGGTATTTGTGTTATGGTTCTCTGGGGAAACAGAACCAACAGGATATGTAACAGGAGATATATGTTTATGTGTAGTATGTATGTGTGTGTGTGTTTATATATATATATGTATATACATAATGTAAATATTATGAGATTTATTAAAGAAATTGACTCACAAGACTGTGGGGATAGGTATTCATTAGGTAGGCAGCAAACTATGAACTATGATGAAGGTTTTCCATGAATTCCCCAGGAGAAGTTGGCTAGCTGAAGTAGAGATGGAAATTCTGCCTTCTGACTGCTGAAATCATCAGTTCCCCTTAGGCCTTCAACTGATTGAATGAGATTTCTCTCATTGCTGAAGGCAATCTCTTTTGTTGATAGTAGATGTAATCAGCCATAGATATGATTAATTTACTGATGATTTAAATCCACAAAATGTTCTCACAGTAACAATCAGGCCAGTGCTTGACCAAAACACTGGACACAATAACCAGCCATCTTGATACATAAGCTTAACCATCACAGACATGAACTCACACTTATTGATCTGCTCCAATTGCATATACTCTCAGTAAGAAACAGGAGGAGAAGAATCCCTCAAGAATCAGGAGATAGACAAGGACAGTGACAATTTTGGAATGGATCTGAAAAATTTGCTGAGCTTATTGTTGTTTTGTTTATGTGTTGGTTTTGTTGTTTGATTGTTGATTTCCTTGTGATAATCAGAGATAAAACTTTCAAATGCCTTCTAAGTAAAAGTCAAAGTCTTTACAGCAGTCTACAAAGCTCTATCAATGTGACACCCGCTCTCTCCCGCCATCACTTACCACTCTGGCATTTTCCTAATCTGCCCTTGGCCCTCACTCTGCCCCTGCCACACTGGCTGGACACACCAGGCACACTTCTTCAGCAGGGTCTTTGCACCCACTATTCCATCTGCCTGGATTGTTCTTGTAGCCTCCCCTCCTTTAAATGTCTACTCAGTGGAGTCGTTCCACGCCACTCTCTATGAATTGCAAACCTCTGCTAACCATACATAAACCTCGTATCCCCTCCCTCTTAGCATTCACCATGCAGCATATCATATATTTTACATATTTATCTTGGCAATTTTCTGTCTCCCTTCTTTGAATGTAATTTCAGAGTAAGGATTTTTCTTTATTATTCACTGCTGTAACAGAATCTAGACAGTGTCTGTCATATAATATGCACTCAATATATGAAGTGAAACGTGGATGAAACAACTTTGGAATTAAGTCTGTGGAGGGGGGAGGGGGAAATGAGATAGCAAAGAAAGTCAGAGTTAGGGAGAATATGACCACCTCTAACTATTCTTGCGGGAAACCAACTCCAAGAAAAAAATTGGTAGATAGCAGTATTAAAATGAAAAAGAAGGAATTTAGGCTGTGTCTTACATTTTTCAACCAGCTGAATTCAATGAGCACCGAGAAGAGTAAGCTCAGAGTTTTCTCCCTGCTCCCTGCTCCTAGACCATATCACAACTAATTTGATTTTCCTGACCCAGTCCAATGTCTCCAGCTCTGGTCTCTTGCTGCATTACATCTGCTGGAGACATCAGTTTCTACTCTTCTAGTACCAATTTCAATTTGTTAATAGAATTCATACTTGACCTCCTGCAATTGGTTGCTCCCTACTGATCTTGATGATAATGACCTCTGATAGAACTCAGTTCCCAGTCTCTGATTGTTAAGGAATATTTTTCCTGTGTCTGATGGGTGTACTTGGTTTATAAAATGTGCTCCAGGCTCTGCATTACCACCATCCTAGGCAAGACCACTAGGCTAAAGGTGGAATGGACCTATCTCTTTTATTTCTTCTATTCTTATTCTCATATAAGCCATTCTCCACTGAAAAGCAAAAAAAGATCTTATTAAAATTCAAATTGAAGTTGTGTCTGTCCCTTATTAAAACTCTTCAATGGCATCCAAATGCAGTTGGCCATCAATCCGACGTGACCTGGCTCTTGCTGATGCTTTTACATTCACCTTGAGCCACTCTTCCCTGCCCTCTTTAAGCTCCAGCCACATGGTATATATTTTTCCTCTTTCTCCTCATGGCCTTTGCACCACTTTCCATCTCTCTGGAAGCTCTCTCCAGGTTGCATGGATCATTTATCCTTATCCTCTAGATTTCAGCTTATATGTTTCCTCTTCAGGCAGGCCTTCCCTATTTCCCAAATCTAAAATAAATGTGCTATTCCCTTTTTGCCTTAAGCTATATTCTATCTCAACATTCTGTTTGTTTCCTTCAAGATAATAATTATAACTCATAATTATTGTTTGTATATTTATTCTTTTGTTTTTTAATCCATTGTATTGCCAACTTCATGAGAATAGTGACTGTGCCTGTCTTTTCATCTTTGTGTCTCCATGACCGAGCAGAGAGACTAGAATGCCATCATAGCTCAGTAAGTGTCTGTTAAATACATTATATTGTTCCCCAGTTTAAAACAAAAATGGTTTCCAATTTCAGCTAAGATGAAGTTCAAATTCTTTATCCTAGCATTCAAGGTCCAGTTGAGTAAACCTTTACGGACACATGCTTACCTTCTCTCCTAAACCTCTTCTAAACTTTCCATAAACTATCACATCAATGTTACTCAAACAGCCAATGAATTCCTATCTTGACATCTTTACTTGCATCATTTTCTTTTGCTTGAGTATCCTCTATGTTTATAAATTGTGTAAATTTCAAATATGCATGATCTGGCCTTAATAAGCCTTTCTTCTTTCCCCAGCATCTCATGTTCTCTTCTAAGGAAAATTAATTGATTCTAAAGCAAATTTCCTTGAAATATGTCTTTATATAGAGGAGTGCTTTTAAACATTGAAGTTACAGAAACCTACTTGTCTCACCTTATCCCAAAACTTACTATCAGGGGCTTTGTTTTCTCATCCATAAATTGAATCAAAAAATAGTGTATCACACATTTTTGGAAAATTTAACTGATAATGCATATAATACCCAGTACAGTGCCCACTAGGATTAAAAGCTCAAATGTGTTAATTATTAAAAATCATATTAGAACTTACATTTAGTTAGTATTAAATTTATTTGGATATATGCCTTATAACTGCAAAGAGACTGTAAGCTTCCTCAAATTCTAGGAAAATATACTATTCTGATCATTTTCCACAGTCTTTTGTGTAAAGAAGGTATTCAATTAATATGTGGCTTGGATGATTACATTGACTAAAGAACAGTTTTTCAAAATGAAGCTTTGTTTGTAAAGTATGTTTCTTCCAGAATGAGGGAAACTGTAATTAGCTCTTATTATGCAGAAAATCCATAAACCTGAATTGCCATGCAGTTTCTTTTGTTCTACCAGTATAGGCTATATATAATGTTTAAAAATAATTTGAAACTTTTGGGAGGTAATCATCTCTCCTGCGTACACTATCAAGAATATTTTAAAGAGAATTTGATCAAGTCCTGTGGTCAGAATTCTGTGTGATATTAGTCCTCATTGGCAAGATGTATCCGATATTGTTTTGTTAGAACAGTGGCTCCAAAATGCCACAGGCTGGCTAAATTAGAATCATCTGTGCTGATTAATAGCATCACAGCTTGCTGGACTCCATGCCAGACCCATTCATTAGAATCTCTGGGGGGCAAGGGCCCTGGAAATTATACTTTATATAAGCCCCCCAGGTGATTCTCATGTGTAGCCAAGTATAAGATGCTCTCTTCTAGAAAGCAATTTAATGGAATCACCATGCACAAAATGAAGGACCATAGATTTTATGCTAACTATCATTCCTATCATGACGCCTTCTGAAATGAGAGAAGTTTCAAGCTTTGACTTTTAATTTCACACAGAAGTCTAAATGCCTCTGCAGCAATTCTTTCTTCCTTTGAAATTAGTGGTAAA
>JAQZBX010005911.1:0-54807 GCA_029593785.1 Cabassous unicinctus
CATTCCTTTGACTAGTTTCTGCTCACTATCAATTTACCCTTCTGTGGCCCCAATGAGATAGATCACTACTTCTATCCATGTGTTTCCTTTTCTGAAACTGGCCTGCACTGATACATACAGAGTGGGAATCCTATTCATTGCCAATTCAGGCATGATGGGTTTCTTGACCTTTGTGGTCTTGATATCTTACATTTTGATATTGTACACCATCAGGGTTTACCCTGCAGAAAACCCCATCAAAGCTCTTTCCACTTGCAGTTCTCACATAGCTGTTGTGGCACTGTTTTTTTGAACCTGCATTATTTATTTACATTAGACCTTGCACAACTTTTCCAGAAGATAAAGTGTTTGCTCTTTTCTACACCATCATTGTCCCCATTTTCAACCCTCTAATCTACACTCTGAGAAACCCTGAGATGAAGAATGCCTTGCGTACAGTGTGGTGCCAGAAACCAGTTTTGATTGGAAAGCAAACAATCTGAAAGACATGTGATATGATCTGAAAGACATCTGATGAGGTAAGCGCCCTGTTCAAGTGGCGCTTACCTCATCTCAAACATATTAAACCATAAACTCTGCTATGATCAAAAATTAACATAGCCACTAGCATCAGTATGTTAATATTATAATATACTTTGAACTATTTTTCTTTCCTTTTCTGTGTTTCTTACATTGTTCCCTGATGTTTTTTGTCATTCTTTCCTTGTTAATGTCTTTTATACTTTTCTTTTATTTTTTTCCCTTTGGATTTTATTTATAGGTTGCTAAGTGGAGCCCATCTTTCTGACATCCCAATGTTTTGCTTTCAGGAATGTATCTCCAAACATACGTAAGCTATACTAATACCGAGCATTCCAGTCCTAAAGGGCTCATAAGACTTATAGTTCTTCTTGTATTTCTCAACAAAATAAAAAATGGAGCATCAGAAATCCAGAACCATATTTCTGAATTCATCCTTTACTTTTGAGTATGCATTACAACAATTTAAAGATCAAAAGTTATTTACGTAGAGTTTAAACAATAAACATATTATTTTTAAAGAAATAATACATGCAAAAATTGGGAGGATTTTCCTAAAATTATTTTAATTGGATCATTTTAGAAATCACAATATTTTAATAATTATTGTAATATTTATTATGCATATGGTATACTGCAATTCCTCTTCACATAGCAATGAAATGTTATAGTAAAAATCAGATTAGTCATATAATTTATTGTCCAACTTTAGCAACATTCATTGTAAGCGGGAGTGTTACTAATAATTATGTTCAAGCAATAGACATCAGATGGGATAATGCCAGGTAATCAATATGTCTGGCTACATTTAAATGTCTGGGATGTCTAGATACCCCAGTGAAACGTTCAGTGCCAGTTGTGGAATCTCCACTTAAGTTAACTTGAAGCCAAAGAGATTGTAAACACAAAGGCAAATACTGGTATTGACATTACTTGACCCAGACTATGCTTAAATTAATATTTTCTATTACCACCATAATGAAAACTACAAACTTTCAATTTCTTATGGAACATACATATATCTTAGAATATCCAAAGAATTAAAAATATTTTCAAATAATAAATTAAACAACCAATTATAATGGCATTAAAAACATTATAAAAAAGAATGATTTTGATTAACACACGTATTTGTGAGAAATTGAGAATTTTTTCTTAGAATAAACCTCCATAAATGCTAGTTTTGAAATAATGATCTAATTATCTTTATTTTACTCATGAGCAAACTGAAACTGAGAGGTTTAAAAATATTTTCAGTATCAAACTCTCAGCAAGAGAGGCAAATAGTCAAGTAAAAAAAAATCTCATGTAACTTTATGACAACTGCTATAGTTTTATTTCAAGCTTACCAGCAAGGGAAGAGTATCCATAAAAGCTAGATAAATGATTTCTGTTTTTATAGAGACTTTTGTAGGAGAAAAAGTGAAATATAGAGTTGGATGAGATTTTTTAATTAGATACAATAGAAGAATGTCTAGTTAAAATTACTAGGTAAAACATATGTTTGGGTGATTGAATCCAGATTGCTTTAAAATGTTCTTAATCTTACTAAATTTTATCAGAAAATTATTCCCATATTTTTCCCCTGGAAGAGACTCTAAAAATAGTCAAATATCTTTCCTCATTTATGAGATAATTTTCCTTCTCCATAAACCTCCTTTTAACTGAGACAATTCTTAAAGATTCTTCATCAAGATAAAAGATCTATTACATTGTAATTTTGTGCTAAATCATTAATCGGATGTTCCTTCGTTAATATTTTGTATTTGTATGTTTAATTTTGGATTTGGGTTTAGTAAATATATTTCAAACGCTACTGGCAATAATATTACTATTTCATTTTCTCTTCTTTCCCTTCCTCCCTCTTTCCTTCTTTGCCTCCCCAGCCCCCTCTTTCTCTCTCTCTCTCTTTCTCCATAAATATGTAATATTATGTAGTTAGGGAAGGCTTTTACTGAACAGATTTCATAGGGGATTTCATGATAACATGCCATGTAGACTAAGGGCTTGGGCTTTACATTGATGTTCTGCTCAGTTCGAAATATTCCCTTCACTAATGTACAATAATAGTGGCTTACAAACACACAAAGACCTTCTGGTTATTTGGTCACAAAATCTGCAGTTAAAGAGTATGAGGACATGTAATTTGTTTTTAATTTCAATTTGTATTTATGATTGTTTCTATCTTTTCCATAACTGCTTTTAAGATTTTTTTTTATTTTTTATTTTTTACTAAATTTGATATCTTTCATACTTTGAGGCCAAGTAATGAGGGTTAACTCATCTCTTCCAGATTTAGCCTTCTGTATCTGCTGGATTCCTCTTTCCTCTAGATTCTTCAGTTTACTAAACTTCTTGCCCAGCCATTGAATATGCAATTTTTTAAAACCTAATTATTATAAGTTAGGAATGTTCTTAAATTACCTTCATGATTCCTGTTGAGGACTGGTTTCCATAGAAAAACAAACCAGATGCAAATTTGTATGGTAACACCTTCTTCAGAAATGTAATTCTTGTCTGAGGGAAAACTGAAGTGAGGCTGAGACATGGGAGAACCAGCTAGAACTTCAAATCAAACACTGCTGAGTTATTGTGTCTCAAGGAGCATGTTTACGGAGGCAGGAAAGAATATACCACACATTAAACTATGAAAACCATCAATGAAAGGGTTAAAATGAGGGAAAATTATCTGTCTGGCTGTCTACTGTCTCTTGATTTTACTTGCTCAATATTTACCCTGCATATATGAACTCCCAAAGAATCCTGAGTTGCACCATTTGATCCCCTCATGGTCTCTTAGCCTGAAGACCCCACACTTTACAGTGACATATTTCATTGAAGGTTAGAAAGAGTGGAAAGAACTCCCAAGACCCAAGCACATTTGTGGTCAACCTTTCATGCAGTGTTAAGTTTGTGTAATTGAAGCCCCTCACCAATGGGCAATGGCACATTTGTGAACCACTGATTTTCAGTGGTATTATATGGACCGATAGTTCATAATAAGACAACCAAAAGTAAATGCTACTAAAACATGGCACGTTTCCAGGCACAGGTAAGAGAGAAATTTGAGTATATGCTATTGAAACAACAGAGTTTTCATAGACAAATTCAGAGATTCCCCAGGAAGCTTGAATGAAAAAGGGATACATTCAAAAAGGCACAGGGTTGCCGATGTGGCTCAGTGGTTTCAGCGCTAACTTCCCATATATCAGGTCCCAGATTCAATGCCCAGCCTCGGTACCTCAAAAAATAAATAAATAAATAAATGAAATAAATAAATAAATAAATAAAATAAAAAGGCACAAAGAAGCAAGGTGGGGGAAGAGTGTTACCTATAGCCAGAAATGAAGTGGATTTTTGGTGGCAAGGGAATAAAGTAGTTTCAAAAGTTATTAGAGAAAACATGTAATATTGATGCAAACTACTGATCAAAGCCAATAATAAATACAGAAGGAAGGTTTCCAGGACCTTTCATGTTTCTCAAAGATCAATCCCCAAAAAGTATAGGGTTCAGCTGTTGAAAAATCTATAGTTACAAAATATAATTGTATTTGCCAAAAAAATGATACATTTAGAATTTATGGATGACCTTCATGATCATCAGTGTTGAGGAAATTGATGAACATATGATACTATATTCATAATAAATTCTCAATTCCCTCTCCTTAAGAAGGTGTAGTTCACAGATCCCTGTCACCAAATATGCTATATATTTTCTGCCAAACATTGTTTTTAGACCATTTTAAACTTGAATATGAAAGTAAGTATAAAAGTTTTATTTTGAAAAAAATCATTCATTTTGCTTTACTCACTAACCATATATATTTAATGTCAAACCGAAATAACCTTAGCCCAGCATCCATGACATATCAAGCAGGATAGCGGAGAAATTTCACAGGCATATTGCACTTGTAAGAAATCCTTTACATACCTTGGAAACAATAGTGGATGAAAGAGAAAAAGGGGAAAACAGTAGAAATAGTATGGGAGACTCTGCCCTTCCCAATGTTCAACAATGCTGGAATGTATATAAGATATGAGCTTTTATTCTGCTCTTTCAACTGTCAGACATTTTTACTAGAATAAATATCTTCCTGCACTGGATGACTGAATCCCATTTTTATTATTTACTAGCTATATGACCTTGGATAATTTTAACCACATGCAATTTTCCCTCATATATTGAAGTTAGAACCCAATGTTTATAAGATGTGACTTTACTGTAACAACATATCTATATTGCAAAAATCACCCAAATTAACAAGTAGACATATTTATGAAATTCATACATATTTATAGGTCTGAAATTTAGTGAGATTTTGGTGTCTAGCTGATTTGGCCATTTTCCCATTGGACCTAGGGTGGAAGTCTTTCCTGACCAACATCATGGCTGTATGAAATAAAAAAATATTAAAGATTAAATGAAGAACAAATATCATAGATGATGTTTGATGTCCAAGTGGATCATTTCATTAACCATGAAAGAGGTAATTCAAATACGCAATGAGAAGCAGAATTCTGTATTAATACATTTGTTCAATAAATATTTATTGAGCTCTTCATATATGCTATACACATTGCTTGTTACCAGAAAAAAAGCAGTGAAATAAGCAAGGCATAACCTTGCCTTCATGGAAATTCAAATCAAGTCAAGGATGAAATCAAAGGAAGCAAGTCAGGAAATGAAAATGAAATAGGAAAACCACCAATGTTCCACTACTGCAAAATTCAAATAAAATTGCATGTATGAAACTCAATGCTCACAGAAATACTACTTCCTGCTCCCTTTCCCTTGGAACCCCCATAAATCTATGAATATAGGAAGTACTGAGAATATTCAAGCAGTAGTAGCTCTAGTCATTAAGAAGATGGGTTTGGAGCCAGTTAGGTTCCTGGCTGCGAAATTTACTTGCAGCATGACTTGGGTAAGCTATGTAACTTCAATTTCCATATCTTTAAATTAGATAATACTTTAATTCTGAGGTTTGTTGTTAAGATTTGCTACGTTCATTTATGTAACAAGCTTAAGATAGACCCTGGCACATATTAAGAATTTGATACACATTTATTATCATTACTACTACACATTTGGTTTTATCTAAATGAAAATTAAAGCATTATGATAGGCCATATTTCTTATTTCAAGTTTTAAATAGCTTATTTAAATACATGTTTTCAAAATGGATAAATACAGCTAAGTAGATAAGACATCCATAGCTTTCCTGCTGTGAACAATCTGTGTTTTCTTACCTGCATACTGGAGTATTTTATACCAGGGAAGTTTTTGCTCATAAAGCAAAATAATTTCTCTGTCAAGGCTGAGCTGCTCCCCATAACCCTGAAGGTAAACTTTTTGCTTATTCCAGTTATTTAACACTTTTTGTTTGTTTGTTTTCTCTTTCTCCTTTGGATTCATTCACCCTATCTGAGTTGGATAGATGTTCAGATCTCCCCAGTCCCCAATTCTATGACTGTCCTTTATCAGAAATAGCCATTCTCTAAATTAAACTCAGAAGAAAGAAACATACACCAAAGATATTAGATATTGGGGAAGTTCATAAAAATTTGACATATGTATTTTCCTTTTTATTTATGTTCTGCTATTTTGCTTTTAAATAATTTTATATTCATCCCCTTAATGGAATTCTGCCTCTTGATCTGCTGGTCCAGTAAATTCATCTTCATATGCTACTTTTCTCCATCATGAGACATGGAGGAATACTGATATGAATAAATTTCTGAAACTCTAAAATAAAGCTAAACGAGTAAATGTAGTAATATTTGGATATCTGCTGAGAGATAAGGCACTTTCTCAAGAAGATAATGGACAAAAGTAAAGTTTACTGTAAATGAGTTCCCACAGGAACAAGGATTGAATATCTGGGACCTGACTGAGACCCCTGTTGAGGGACTGTGTTCATACAAACCATATGTCCAGGAAGCAAAAGGAAAAGGTCTGATATTGGGGGAACCAAGATCCTTCCTAGGAGGTGAGGTAATAGAGGAGAAGTGATCATAAGACTTCTAAGTGCTTAAGGAGGGGACAGATGACTGGACATGGCCATTCATGGGGGTCTCTTAAAGCGCCAGACTGGAACTGTCTACAAATGCTACTTCCCTCTGGTGAAGGGCAAATGGAGACCCAGCAAGCCTGAGTAAAATTTTGGGATGACTGGAGGAGGTGCCTGAGATGTTTTCCTCATGCTCATAAATGTTTTGTCCCGTCACTGAATGGATTTTTCCACACAGAGAATAGGAAATTGCCTTCACTAGAATTTTAAAGGAACTGATAGATACTGAGATTTATGCTTCACATGTTTTGAATTATCACAGCAGACTTCAAATTGCAATATGGTGCTTAAAAGTGTGTATGTTGTGGTCAGGTTTCCATACCTAAATGCATGGGCTATCATTTAATAACTGTGTATACTTTGGCTGCTCATGGGCTTACTAGTATAAAGAATTTAAACATATTTATGATTCTGGAAATATTTACTCAAAAGTTTTCCAAAAGGCTTACATGAATGAAAATGTTTCATTACAATTTTAGCTATCAATATACTTAAATACTAACTTGGTTTCAAAAACACATAGTTTGTGCTTATCCTGCTTCAATTTTCTAGGACATTTTGTAAGTGTAGCCACTGCTCAAAAATAATGCTGCCATCAGTATTTCACATCTTTTTTTATTTATACCTTACAAAGCAGATACCTAATAAATATATTTAAAAATGGATGAAGGAGAATAATAATATAATTTATTTTAACAATACTTGAGATATTTTCTTGATCTCAAGGATAAGGTAGTTTGAAGAAGTGTTACTATCACTGTTTCATAGCGGGGAGGACTTTGAAGGTTTGCTCAATAATACCTGACTGTTAAACGATAAAGCAAGTTTGCTAGCCTTCTTTTTAAAACTTTTTTAGTGTAGTGACATATACACATTTAAAGTTTCCCATGAAACCACTTTTAGTGTACAATTCAGTCGTAAAAATTGCATTCACTCTATTGTGCTACCCTCACCAACATTCAATACCCAAACTTTTTTATTACTGCAAACAGAATCTGTACCCATTAACCAATATCTACTACTTCCCCTGAGTCTTTGGCCTATGGTAACCTGTAATCCACTATCTGTCTCTATGAATTTGCTTATTCCAGATATTTCATGTAAGTAAGATCATACAATATCTGTCTTTTTAATAAAATATCCACTTTAATTTAATAACAAATACCACAATATTAAATTCTATTTGTCTTCTTTTACATTAGAATGTTTGCAGAATCTCCTCTCTCCACAGTTTTCAATACATATTGTAAAGTTGCTTTTCTTTGTTTCAGATAACATATGTATAAAGGATATCTCTGTCTATGGTTTTCAACCTCCACCTAAGCATGTTGATACCACATGACATTACACCTTAAGCTGTGAATTCCAGTCTTTGCACCTCAGGTTCTCCCATGAAATGTTAAGTATCTGAACGGCTTTTCTTCAACTGTCACACCAGATGCCATGGGAAAATCTTGGCATCGCCCTTGACAACTTTTGGTCCAAGCCACTGCTCTAGGTCACTCAGAGGTGTCTATCCTCAAAGACCCTTAGAATAAATTCTTAGTCTTAATTTACTTCCCTCCTTTTTCTTACATGGCATTGTTCTACTGCTCACTTTGTTTCCTTCAGTTCCCATACATATACCACACTTTTTTAATGAATTCATTTGTTGATGGGCACAGGTTTCTTCTATCTTTGTGCAATTGTGAATAATGCCACTTTGAATGTTAGTATGCTTAAATTCTTTTGGGTATATACATAGAACTGGGAATGCCAGGTTTTATGATAATTCTATACTTCACTTTCTGTGGAAATATGAAACTATTCTACAGTGGCTGCACCACTTTACATTCCCATCAACAATGAGTAGACTGCTATTTCTTCACATGCTTTCTAGTACTTTACTAATTTTTGTTTGTTTGTTCAAAGAGTGGCCATTCTAGTGGGTGTGAAATGGTATCTCATTGTGCTTTTGATTTGCAATACCCTAATAGCTAATGATATTCTGAACCTTTTCATGAGATTATTGCTGATTTGTATATCATCTTTGGAGAAATGTCTATTCAAGTCTTTTGGCCATATTTTAATTGTTTTGTCATTTTGTTGTTAATTTCTAGGACTTTTAAAAATATATTATGGAAATTAAACCTTTATCAGGTATGTGGTTTCCAAATATTTTGTCCCATTATGTAAGTTATCCTTTTATTTTCACGATGAAGTCATTTTTTTTCAAACTTTGATGAATTCCCATTTACTTATTAATTTTTTTCTTTTTTGCTTGAACTTTCATTGTAAAGTCTAAGAAACCATTGCCTAACAAAAGGTCCTGAAGATACTTGCTTGTTTTCTTCTAGGAGATTCTTAGTTTTGGTTCTTATATTTAGGTCTTTGATATATTTTGAGTTATTTCCATATGAAGGATACACCTTCATTCTTTCACATCAAAACTGTGTATCCAGTTTTGAATATCAGTGGTGACATTGGGCATCCTTGTCTTGCTTCTGATCTTAGGGAAGAGCTCTCAGTCTTTCACCATTGAGTATGATGTTAGCTGTGGTTTTTCATATCTTGCCCTTTATTTATACAAGTGTCCTTCTATTCCTCATTTACTTAGCATTTTTATCAAGAAGTGGTACTGCATTATGCCAAATGCCTTTTCTACTTCATTTGAGATTATAATGTGTTTTGTTTTGTTTTATTAATGTTGAATAATATATTAATTGATTTTCTTATATCATCCTTGCATAAGTAAGATAGACCCCAGTTGATCATGGTGTATATTTCTTATAATATGTTGTTGGATTCAATTTGCTAGTATTGTGTTGACTTTTGCATGTATGTTCATAAGGTATATTTGTCCGTAATTTTCTTGTGCTATCTTTATTTACCTTTGGTAATAAGGTAATGTTGGCATCATAGAATAAGTTAAGAAGTGTTTCTTCCTCTTCAATTTTTTAAAGGTCTTAAACAAGATGGTATTCATTCTTCTTGGAATGTTTGGTAAAATTCACCAGGGAAGACATATAGTCCTATTGTTTTCTTGTTGCTGAGGGGTTTTTGATTATAGATTCAAGCTTATTTGTTGTTATTGGTCTGTTGGGATCTTTTATTTCTTCTTGAGTCAGTATAGGTAGTTTGTATGTTTCTAGGATTTTTGTTCATTTCATCTAGTTATTTAATTTGTTGGTGTAAAATTTTCATAGTACCTCTTATAATCATTTTATTTCTGTGGCGTCAATAGTATTGTCTTCCTTTCATTTCTAATTCGACTTATTTTTGTCTGCTTTCACTTTGCTTTCTCAGTATATCTTTTTCTCAGTATATCTATTGGATGCGTATATTCATGTTTTTCATTAAATTTCGGAAGTTTTCCTCCATTATACCTTGAGAGCCAAATTTTTATATCATTGACTCTTTCTTTTGTTTGTATATTCTCTATTTCATTTATCTCTATACTAGCTTTCTTTCCTTCTTTCCACATCCTATGGTTCAGTTTGCCAGTTTGCTCTTCTTTTTCTAGATCATCCCATTGTGAGGTTAGTTCTCATATTTGAGATTTTTCTTCTTTTTTAATATAAGCATTTAGAGATATAAATTTTCCTCTAAGTACTATCTTTGTTGAATCCCATAACTTTTGTTGTGTAGTGTTTTTGTTTTCTTTCACCCTTAGTATTTCATAATTCCCCTTGTCATATCTTCTTGTATATTTTTCCATACTTTCACCTGCAACTTACTTGATTCTTTGAATTTTTGGTGAGTCTCTTGTAAACAGCATATAGTTGGCTCATAGATATTTTTAAAATCTATTCTGCACATCTCTGCCTTTTGAATAGAAAGTTTAATCTATTTACATTTGAAATGTCTATTGAAAATGAAGGAATTTTTTTCTGCAATTTTGTTTTCAGGTTTTTAAAGTTTTATGTATATTTGTTCCTCATTTCTTCTGTTAATGCCTACTTTCATATTTATTTGTCTTTTGCACTGTAGTTTGAGAAACTTCTCACTTCTACTTTATGTATTTTTCACGTATTCTTTTTGGTTACCATGGGACTTAAATTTCACATGAGAAATCTATAACAAACACATTTGATTTTATACCAAATTCAGTGGAATAACATAGACAAATATTGTTTCTATACCTCTCCACCACCCCCACCTTTTTGTTGTACTTGTTACAAGTTGTATCTTTATACATTGTGAGTTGAAAGCCATGGATTTATCATTAATTTTTATGTATTTGCATTTTAGAAAACGTAAGAAGTAAAAAGAACTATTTACGTTTACTTCTACTGGATGTCTTTATTTCTTCAATCAACTTCAATCCATCGCCAGCGCTCCTTTCTTTAAGTCTGAAGAAGTTGCTTTATCGTTGTTTCTAGGTAAAGTCTAGAGGTAATGAACTCCCCCAGCTTTTGTTTATCTGGAAATGTCTTAATCTATTCCCCAGTTGTGACAGATAGTCTTGACATTTATACAATCTTGGTTGACAATTGTTTTCTTTCAACAATTTAAATAATTTGAAAATAGACTTTTTGCCTCCATGGTTTCTGATGGGAAATAAACATTTAATCTTATTGGGTCTCCTTTGTATATAACATTACTTTTCTCTGGCACCATTCAGAACTCTATCTTTGTCATTGGCATTTGAAATTTAGAATACTATGTGCCTCAGCATGGTTCTCATCAAATTTACCTTGTTTGGGTTTTATTGGGTCTATTGGATATGTATATTCATGTCTTTCATTAAATTGGGGAAGTTCTCCTCCATTATTTCTTGAATATTCTTACTGCCCTTTCTTTTTTCTACTATTGTGACACTCAAATTCATGCATTGATATGCTCAATAGTGTCCCACAGATCACTTAGGCTCTATTCAGTTATTTTCATTCTGATCCTCACCTTTAATATTTTCATTTGTCTTGTCTTTGTGTTTTCTGATTCACTTTTTGTCAGTGTCAATGTCCTTTTGAAAGCCTCTAGGGAATTTTTCATTTCATTTATTGCCATCTGTCTCTCCATTATTACTTTCAGTTCCTTTTTAAAATTTCTACCTTTTCAGGGAGGCCCTCATATGATTCTTTCATTATTATCCTGATACTCTGTAGTTCTTGTCTCTTTAAACTTACTGGAGATCATTATTTTAAACTCTTTGTATGATTTTCCTGAAGTTTAGTATTCTTCATTAATGGTTTCTTAATTTTTATCTTGTTCCTCAGGATAGGGCATCTTTGTCTGATTGTTTGTCTTATAATCTTTTGTTGCACACTGTACATTTAATATTTTAATGTGTTAACTTTAGGATTTAATTCCTGTGCTGTCTGTTCCTTTTTTGTAGTTAATTTTTTGACAGACATTTCCTTGAGCACCAGAAGTTAACATAAACAAAAGCAAAAATCACTTTTCACAGTCTTTGCAATCTGTCTCTGCATTGGCTGGTGCTTCTCCTTCACAGTTTAGCCTTCTTCTCAAGAAGATCAGCCTGACATGTAAGTGATGATTCTATTTCCTTTATAGTATTGTTCAAATTCTGTATTTGAACAAGGCTAGTGACCTGTAATAGGAGTGCATGCTCTTTCCCTAAAATGCCAGGGAGGAATTGAGGGAAGGGTCTTTAAGAGAACCATAACTTTCTCCTGTGATTTTTAAAGCTGTATTTTCACAATTCTGTACACACCCAGTTACTGCAATCTTTTAACAGTGTTTTGGAGTTTTGAGTATGATGGCTGTGTAAGATTTTTCTAGTTGTTCTAAGATTTTGTGGGGAAATAGAAACCTGGAATGTCTTACACCACCATCTTAAGACTCTCATTCCAATATTTGTCATCCTTTTGTGTCTGGCTTATATTACTCAATATGATATATGCAAAGCTCAACAATGTTGTGGCATGTACCAGAATTTTATTCCTTTTTAAAACTGAATAATATTCCATTGTGTGTATATACCACCTTTAGTTTATCCATTAATCTAACAATGTACACTTAGGTTATTGCCACATTTTGGCAATTGTGAATAATGTTGTTATAAACATTGGTGTACAAATAACAGCTCAAGTCCTTGTTTTCAATTACTTTGAGTATATGTCAAAATGAATTGCTACATTTTTGATAGCAAAAACTGAATGATTACCTGTATTTTTCTTTTCAATAAATTTTTACTTCTTGAGTAATTTTGATTTACAGAAAAGTATCAAAGATATTATAGAAAGTTTTCATTAGTTCTTACTCAATTTCCCCTGATAACATTTTACATCACTGTAGGTACATTCATGAAAACTATGAAATGAACATTGGTTCAGGCTAAACTCCAGACTTTATTCATGGTTCACTAGTTTTTCCACTATCGTACCTTTTATGTTTCAGATTTCAATCCACGCTAACAAATTTCCTTTTAAATGACTGAAAATCATAAACTGTTTGATTATAGTACATAAAATACTAGGACATAGCACTTTACATTGTTGCAGTTTCACCAATAATTTTAGTCATTCCTATTTTTGAAAAAATAGATCCATTCATTTATATCTAATGGCTATTTTATTTCTAAATGTATATTTCTTTTAGAAATCCCCAGATAAGCGAAGTGAGGGGCATTCAGAAATATTTAATAATTAGATCAATAAAGACCTTTGGTCTTACTCTCCACCCCACCCCCCCGCATTAAATTTGGTTTCTTTGTACAAGAAATCTACTCTAATAGGAGTGGATGCCTGTGGATCTGAGGGCCACAGGAATTTAGTCAGGAATTAAGTTCATTTAAGAGTGCTGTGCATTTAAATATTACCTCTATGCTGTGACAAAGCAAGATATTTTGCATTTATAAATTCATGAAAATATGCGCAAAAGGTGGTAAGTCAGAAGTAATTAGGTGAATAAGTGTTGGCATTTCTGCTTAGTTTCAATTACTCTGGGGACTTTTTCACATCATTCGTTGTGACATTCTGTGTTTCTTACTGCATTAATGATTTTATGTGTATTGCCTTATTTGATTCTGACAAAAATCCTATCAATTAGCATTCTTAATTATACCCACGTTACAAAAGTAGAAATTGAGGCATTGAATATTTTAAGAAATATTTTTCCAGACACACAACTAAATAGAAGGGCATGGATTTGAAACCGAGTTTGTATGATTCTAGAGTTCATATTCTTACTAATTTTATGCCTTTTTCTCTCCTGCTTTGACTCTATGCTAAGCTGATCATCACTGTATTATATATTTATATTTCTTGCATTTTAAGAAAGGATTGATAATTGACCCAAGGGCCTTATTGGGTTTGTTTTATACTTTTGTTTTCTGGGTGGAAGCTTGTATTTGGATATGTAGTTTATAATTGGAACACATTTCTCAAATACCAAGAAACCTAGGAACATAGTGGAAGTGGAGAAGTGGTTGTTTTAAAGCAAGCATATAGACATACATTGACATGAACAATTATATACTTATTAGTTTAATTAAGCATTGTCAATTGTTTTTATTAATTCTAAGTGGCATTCATAAAAATCATGTAATTAATATATTAAAATAAACCTCACTATTGTAATTTATTAAAATCACATAATTATTAAATTACACTAAATTTTACTATTCTTTTATTTATCTATTTAACAAACATGTAATTATATAAACTATTTAACTGGTAAATTCTTGTTTACATACAGGGGATGACACAATCCTTCAAAGCTGGGAAAATAAAGTGAAAAGTTGAAGTAATTATTTGCATGACTCATGGAAAAACTTCCTGTGGATACAACAGCTGGTATAGTAAAAGTGTAGTAATTTCAATTCGTAAGGGCACTTATTTATGAAATTTTATCACATTTTAAATTTTGGACTTCATTATAATCCTGTGAGATGAACATATAAGCTATATATTAATGTCTACTTTACAATAAAGTCATGTAAACTGGAAACATATGCCTTGGTGAGATGTAGTTGATTAGTATAGACTTCATTATAGAAATAATTGGCAAATAACATAGTCTTAAGACTCTGGTTTATAGTCAACATGTTTCTTCTCCTTACGTAGTTGCTGCCAATTTTTATATGTAAGTGATGGGATTATTACCCTCTAATTCTAAATCATTTGTTGTTTCCTTCACCAAGTTGCCTCCTTCATAAATGACTAAAGGAATCAGAAAGCTTTAACCTTTGGAGTTGGGTAGAGACTGTAGAAAATAAACATTCTCACCCCTTCCTCTTGATCCAGTGGAGGGAACTTGGTATTGAAGCCAGAGGTTCTATATTCAAATGCCAGATTCATCATCTATTATTTGTTTAACTTTATCCTCTCAAAGCATGAGTTTGCTACCAGTAAAATGGAGATAATATAATATAACATAAATTATTTCCTAGACATAGACACTGAGCAATAGCTTTACTTGCATTATTTATTGGAAATAATGACAACATTGTGATGTATTGTTAATTTTATAAGATCCAGTTCTCATTTTTAAATGATGAATGAAAACAAAAGCAGCTCAACATTTAAGGCATACTTGTTATTTGTGAAGTTTAGAGCTAAACATTTCCCCATGCATCTTTCTCTATGATAAGGGATAAATCAGTTCATTTTATGTCATCAGGTAAGATGACTTAAAGGCCCAATTAAGTTCAAACTTTTAAAGAAATATTGCTACAATAGACCTGATTTCCAAGTGCCTCTTGAGCTCTGTGTTATTTCTTCTTCTATTTATAGACAATGCTGTCTCCTGATCAACGGTGAAAGTATTGGATGTGAAAGTCACTTCTGCTCCCATTCAATGCTAATGGGAGGCATCACTAATAAATTGCAGACCTTCCTTCTTCAGCACAAGGATGTGACTTCAGAAATCGTCTCAAAAATTCACTCCAGGAAGCCTTTACTAAATGAGCAGAGTTGGCATTTGGGATGAAAACTATTTGCCAGCCAACCAAATATGGCACTTTCCTTTGCCCCACAAGGTAACTCTGGCTATTTTAAAGCACTTAATAACTTATCTCCATCTCAATTCTGCCTAACTTCCCACTATCAACTTCAAAAATGTTTGTGTTCTTTTTTTTTTTCTTTTGGGGAATTAACTTTTTTTTTTTATTATGTATTTTAAAAGATGCTTAGATTACATAAATGTTACACAAAAATTATAAGGATTCCCATGTTCCCCACCTCCCACACTTCCTATAACATCCCACAAAAACTTCTTTCATTAGTGTGGCACATCACCTGCAAAGGATATACACATCCTGGGGCTGTGCTGTTAAGCATGGACCATAGTTCACATTGTAGACCACACTCTGGCCCACACAGTTCTGCATGTTATATGCTGATGTAAAATGGCGTATATCTGTCGTTGTAATGTCACTCAGGATAATTCCCAAGTCCCGAAAAAGCATCCGTATTACTACTGCTTTTCCCTTCCCTGCCCCAAAAGTGTCCAGTGGCCACTGGCTCCACCTCACTGTTGTAATTTCTTCCATTACTTGAATCACAATATGTCTATAATAGAATACCAGTGAGTCCATTCTAGTCTATAGCTCTTCCCCCAATCCTGAGGAGATTGGGATGCTGATGTCCACTCCACCTCCAAGTAAGAAGGGGCTTATATCCCATGAGTATGATGGATGGGATTATACTGCCTGCAGAGGCAGACTTTCCCCATTCACTGGGATGGCAGTTGTCCATCATCATCTCCTCACCAGGTGACTTGGGTGAGTCCATTGAGCTATAGAGTAGGATTTGCAGCTCCACAGAGATTCCAGGCACAGCTGGCACATCGGCAGGTCAAAGGCCCCAGTCTCTGGAAGTACACCTAGAAACTGCAGCACCACATATACATTTGAATAGAAGGGACTGATGGATAATGTGCAGGGAGGACTTATTTAAGTCCAACTCTGTCACTCTCAGGAGCACAGATTCCAAAGTATAGCCCACTGATAAGGCATCAATCTCTGGAGCTATACCCCCATATATAGGACCTGGGTCTCCAGAACTCTTGGGAGCCCCTCTGTGTGGGTTGATATCCACTTTAGTAGGATCTATGAGGTCCTACTGAGGTGTGCATAAGCGTTACCTACGGGATGACCTCCCAACTCTCTTTGAAGTCTCTTAGCCACATGAACTCATTTGTCTTTCCTTTCCCTCTTTCATTCAAGGTCTTTTTACAGTTGTATTGCCAGTTGAAACTTGGTATTAATCCCTTGTTGTCAGGGAGGCTCATCCTTGGGAGTCATGTCCCCTGCTGTGGGGAAGGTAATGCGTTCATATGCTGAGTTCGGCTTAGAGAGAGGCCACATTTGAGCATCAAGGAGGCTCTCAGGTCGCAACCATTAGGCACCCAGTAACAGTAGGCTAAGTTTCAATTACAAGAGCAAAGACTCGTAAGGGTATTCATCAATAACAAGAACCCATTATTGGTCCATCCTCCTTTGCCAGACACTGCCCCTGCACTTGGGGGACTGCTGCTTCTCCCTGGGAGATTGTGGCAGAGCTCTCCAGGCTGGGAATTTCAGTATTATCTCATTATTGAGTGACTGTCCACCCCCTGTAACCATGCCCCACCCTTTGACATTTGGACAATTTTATATATCTTTCATGTATATTCAGATGAACTTACTCCCATGAATCCCCCATCCCCCCACCAATGATCCTTTGCAACCTCCATTGTAACCCTTGTATGATCTAAACCTTCCTTGAAGATGAAGCCCATATAAAAACCAAATGCCATTAATAGGAAAATGAAATAATAATGATAAGCCTAAATGCAAGAGATAAAATACATGGAAACTCGGAAAAAAACTAAAAGTAAAATATAAATAAAGAATTGTGACATTCAAAAAATGGGAAAAAACAACAAAAAAATTTTTTTTAATTTTTTTTTTCCTTTTATCATTGCATTATCAGGTGTCCAATCTGTACCGTGGGACCTTCCCCCTCTCACTCCCCAGTGTCTCCCAAATTTTCTATTCATTTTCAAAGAAGTTTTAGGTCACAGCAAAGTCACACACAGAATACTAGAGACTCTCATATACCCAACCTCTTCCCCCTTTTTCTCCCCATATTAAAACCTTTTTGTATGTGGGTGGTAGCTTTGTTATAACTGTTATACAGATAGTGAAACATAACTTCTAAACATTATCAATGGTTTACAGTGTAGTTTACAATTTAGACGGTACAGTTTAATAATTTTTGATGATATTTACCTTGTCCTGTACCCATTAATGTAAGGTAATGAAAAACATTTCCCCTGACCACTAAATACCCATTTGATCTTTTCTGTTCCTTCCTCTCCATCCTGCTGGGGCACATGACACCCCCCTGTCTTGAATCCTTGGATGACAAGATTCATAGTTACATGCAACAAGAGGCCTTGACATGCTGATTATCCTCCCCTGTTAGGATCCACCTTTGCTCCTAAGAGACACCCACCTGTCTGCTTCTGGGTGAATCGGTCCTCCCCAAAATGGGGGTTCATCTCCTTCCCACTCACCGTGTGGGTCTCCACTCCCCATCACAACACATTATGACAGGATGAACACTCACACACTCCCCAGAAGCCTACTCCAGATGTGCCCCATCTTGAATGCCCCCCAACCTACACCCTAACCCAGTGACACTACCTTGTCATATTGTCATAAGAGCATTCTCACTCCTGCATTTTCAACCTCATACCCACAAATCCCATGTTCACCTAGTCCCTCTCCCATCTCTCTGTCCAGTATCCTGGGTATTCTAACCCACCCTTCCTAATCTACCCACCTGTCAACCCTGCATCACCAGGGTTCAATATGCAACTATACACTCTCACTTTACCATAGATTATGTCCGTATGGGTGATGACTCACAATCTTCTCTTCTCCTTCTCTCCCTTGTTAACCTATCTTTCAGACAGTGGTTCTCAGAGACTCCTCACTTTCCTCAACTCAAATCAGGGAGCTCATATACTGCTCATCCTTCAATGCCTGGCTTGCTTCACTCAACACAAGGTCTTCAATATTCATCCTTTTTATTCCATGTGTTAGCACTTTATTCCTTCTTATAGCTAAGTAATATTCCAGTATATGTACGTACAACATTTTGGTTATCCATTCATCTGTTGATGGGCACCGGGGCTGATTCCAACTTTTGGCAATTGTGAACAATTCCACTATGAATATTGGGGTGCATATATCTATTCATGTCTTTGCTTTCAATACTTCTGGGTATATACCCAAAAGTGGAATTCCTGGATCATACGGAATGTCTATTGTTAGTTTTCTGACGAACTCCCAAACTGTCCCCCACAGTGGCTGGACCATTCCACAGTCCCACCAGCAGTGGATGACTGTTCCTATTCCTCCACATCCTCTCCAAAACTTATACTCTGCTGTTTTTTTTTTAATAGATGCCATTTTAATGGGTGTAAAATTGTATCTCAATGTAGTTTTGATTTGCATTTCCCTAATAGCTAGCGATGTCAAGCATTTTTTCATGTGTATTTTAGCCATTTTTATTTCTTGCCCATTTTTTAAATGGGTTGTTTGTCTTTTTATTTTCAAGGTGTGGAATTTCTTTATATATGCAAGATATTAGGCTCCTATCAGCTATATGGTTGCCAAATATTTTCTCTCGTTGTGTAGGCTGCCTTTTTATTTTCTTGATAATGTCCTTTGAGGTGCAGAAGTTTTTAATTTTGAGGAGATCACATTTATCTATTTCTTTCTTTTGCTGTTCATGCTTTGGTTCTGAAGTTCATGAAACCATTTCCTATTACAAGGTCCTGTACATGCTTCCTTACATTATATTCCAAGGTCTTTATGGTTTTGGCTCTTATATTTAAATCTTGGATCCATGTTGAGTTGATTTTTGTATAAGGTGTGAGATGGTATTCCTCTCTCATTCTTTGGATACAGATATCCAGTTCTCCAAGCACCACCTTTATCATATTCAGAAAGTTTCCTTCTTTCCTATTTTTGTAGTGTTTTTATCAGGGAAGAGTGCTGTATTTTGTCAAATGCTTTTTCTGCCTCTGTAGAGACGATCATGTGATTTTTTTCTTTCAATCTATTTATGTTGTGTATTACATTGATTGATTTTCTTATATTGAACCATCCTTGCATACCCTGGATGAAACCCACTTGGTCATGATGTATAATCCTTTTGATATGTTGTTGAATGCGATTAGCAAGTATTTTATTGAGGATTTTAGCATGTAGGTTCATTAGAGGAATTGGTCTGTAATTTTCCTTTCTTGTGGTATCTTTGGTTTTGGTATTAGGACAATGTTGGTATCATAGAATGAGTTAGGCAATATTCCTTCTACTTCTATTTTTTGGAAGACCTTAAGCAGGATTGTTATTACCACTTTCCGGAATGTTTGGTAGAATTCATCTGTGAAGCCATCTGGTCCTTGGCTCTTCTTAGTTGGGAGGTTTTTGATGACTGAGTCCATCTCTTTAATTGTAATTGGACTGTTGAGTTCATCAATTTCTTCTTTCATCGATGTAGGCTGTTTGTGAGTTTACAGAAATTTGTCCATTTCCTCTAAATTATCATTTTTGTTGGCATGTAATTTTTCAAAGTGTCCTTTTATGATACTCTTTATTTCTGTGCGGTCAGTAGTGATATCCCCTTGCTCATTCCTTATTTTGTGTATTTGCATCTGTTCTCTCTTTTCTTTGTAAATCTGGCTAAGGGTTTGTCAATTTTATTGATCTTCTCGAAGAACCAGCTTGGGTCTTCTTTATTTTTTCTAGTGCTTCCTTATTCTCTATTTCATTTAGTTCTGCTCTAATCTTTGTTATTACCTTCTTTGTAGTTTCTTTCAGTTTACTTTGTTGTTGTTTTTCCAGTTCCTTCAAGTGTGCAGTTAGGTATTCAATTTTAGCCCTTTCTTCTTTTTTAATATATGTATTTATGGTTATTAACTTCCCTCTCAGGACAGCTTTGGCTGCATCCCATAGGTTTTGATATTTTCTGTTGTTGTTTCCATTAGTTTCAAGATAGTTACTGATTTCTTTTGAAATTTCCTCCTTGACCCACTGTTTGTCTAAGAGTGTTGTTTAACTTTCATATCTTTGTACCTAATCTGTTTCTCTGGCCCTTAGTGATTTCCAATTTCATTTCATTGTTTTCAGAGAAATTACTTTGTATAATCTCAATCTTTCTGAACTCATTGAGAGTTGTTCTGTGGCCTTGCATGTGGTCTATCTTGGAGTATGATCCATGTGCACTTGAGAAGAATATAAATCCTGCTGTATTTGGGTGTAGTATTCTGTATATGTCTATTATGTCCAAGTCCTCTAATGTATTTTTCAGAGTCTTTGTTTCTTTATTGATTCTCTGTCTAGATGTTCTGTCTAATGGTGATAATGGTGCATTAAAGTCCCCCACTATAATTGTAGAGGCATTTATTTCTCCACCTAGTTTTTCCAGAGTTTGCCTCATGTATTTGGAGGCACCCCAATTAGTTCTATAAATGTTTATTATTGTTCTCTTTTCTCGAGAGATTACCCCTTTTACTAATATATAGTGTCCATCTTTGTCTCTTACAATAGTTTTGCATTTAAAGTCTATTTTGTCTGATATTAGGATGACTACTCCTTCCCTTTTTGGCTATTGTTAGCTTGTAAAATGGTTTTCCAGCCATTCACTTTCAGCCTCCTTGAATCTTTGGGTCGAAGGTGGGTTTCTTGTAGACAGCAAATATATGGATCAGATTTCCTTTTCAATTCTGCCAATCTGTGTCTCTTGAGTGGTGAATTTAATCCATTAACATTCAGTATTATTACTCACAACGAATTTCTTACTTCAGCCATATTTTCTTTGTGTTAATGTATGTCATATGTTGTTTTTATTTCTCTTTTTGCCTTTTTTAGTTGTTTTTACACTCTCCTCCAGCTCTCTCTCCCTTGTTTTTTCTTTTCAACTTCTAGAACTTCCTTTACTATTTCTTAAAGTGCAGGTTTCTTATTGGCATACTCTCTTAATTTCTGTTTATCTGTGAATATTTTGAACTCTCCATCCTTTTTGAATGTCACTTTTGATGGATAGAGAGTTTGTGGCTGGAAGTTTTTTCATTTAGTATTTTGACTATGTCGTACCACTGTCTTCTTGCCTCCATGGTTTCAGATGAGAAATCAGCACTTAATCTTATTGTGCTTCCTTGTATGTGATGGTTCTCTTTTCTCTTGGTGCCTTGAGTATTTTCTCTTTTTCTTGAGCATAGGACATTTTGACAAGTCTAAGTCTTGGAGTTGGCCTGTTTGGATTTATACTGTTTGGGGTGCACTGTGCTTCCTGGACTTGTACATCCATTTCTATCAGTAGTGATGGGAAATTTTCAGCCATTATTTCGTTCAACACTCCTCCTTTTCCCTTTCCCTTCTCTTCTTCTTCTGGGATGCCTATAATGCATATGTTTGTGTATTTTATGTTGTCGGATAAATCCCTGAGTCCCTGCTGGATTTTTCTATCTTTTTATCTATCTATTCTACTATCTGTTTGATTTCTGATGCATTGTCTTCCACATCACTTATTCTTTCTTCTTCCTGTGCAAATCTGCTGTTATGTGAATCCAGCATCTTTTTGATTACTTGCATTGTGCCATTGATCACCATCATATCCGTTATCTTTTTCTGTGTGTTTACAATTTCTTCAGTATGTTCTCCCAGTGTCTTCTTAATATCCTTAATCTCTTCCTTCACATCATTAAGTTGGTCCATGATATTTGTTTGGAAAACTTTGATTAGTTGTTTGATGTTCTGCATCTCTTCCTGGTTTTTAGTTTATTCATTGGACTGGTCCATGTCTTCCTGTTTCTCAGTGTGGCTTGTAATTTATTGTTGCCCTCTAGTCATCATTTTATCTTGATGGGTTTATTCGGTTGATTAGCTTCTCTCTCTGCTCTAGAGTTTTATTTAGCTGGTAGTTCTCTGTGTGTGTGTGTTAAGTTTTCTCTTTGACAATTTTTCTTCTTATTTCCTTGCTTCTTTCTATGTTCCCTTGGAGGCAAAATATTAGGGTCAGTGGAATCAAAAGATGTGAGAAAGGAGGAAGGATAATAGTAATACCGAAAAAAGTTAGAAGAGGGACCATATAAGACTTAGTAAAACAAATATTTAACTCATGTAGGCAATGTAGAGTAATAGGGAAAAAGGGGGAGTACCTACAATGGACTGGGAAACCAAATAGAGGAAAATATATGTAATGATTTAGAAGGCTAGAGTGATGAGTAGAGAGAAAAAGAGTAAGGAAAAGACTGAAAGGATAAAGTTAATATTAATAAAAATCAAAGAAAACAGAATAGATAGAATAGAAATTGATGCCCTTGAAGTTGTGGGCTAATGAAAAAATGTGGTATGTAAGAACCACAACAGAAAGCAGAAGACAGAAAGATGAAGGAAGTAAAAGAGATAGCATTGGAATATAAAATCAATATAGACAGAGAATGGGAAATCACTGAATAAGAAGCACAACAAAGAAGAGACAAATTAGCAGCACCTAATTTAAAATAAAAATAGAGATAAAAAAGAAAGAAAGAAAAAAGAAGAGGGAGAAGAAAGGGGAAAGAAAAGCACAAGACAACAAATAAACAAAGAAAAACCAATCAACCACACAAGCAAGCAGTCAAACAAAGCTAACAAAGAACAGTGTTCCTTTGTGGGCCCTTTTGGAACCTCTCAGCCTGGTTGTGTTCATCAATCAATTGCCCTGCAGGTTTTGGGGCAGATTTTAGCTATTAAAATAAATTTAAAAAGAAAAATTCTTCTTTTAGTTTTTAAAGTGATTGTCTTTTTTTTTTTTTTTTGGTGAAATAAGGGACCCAAAATATGTCTTTTCTAGACCACCCCCTTCACTGAGAGGACCCTAACTAGGCTCGTGGACACTAATCAAGCACTTCTCACTTCCAGGCCTCCCCAGGGGAGCTGAAGCTCTGATGTTAGTCAGTGCAGAACGATAAAATTTGCTGACTCCATCCACTCTGGTGCCAAGGCGAGTATTACCGTGCTGTTGGGTAAATCAGGCTTCCTCAGTAGATTCGCCTCTCCCCTTAGCCTGGCGTTCCTTCATGCCGGCTTATCTGCTCCCCAAAGCTATGAGGGGGTCCAGACAGCCAAATCCACAGAAAGGAAACCCCTCTCCTCTTCTGTCAGAACTGTCCCACTGTTGGCGAATGCTCCCCTTCACTGGGTTGCCGGCGGAGGTTGGGGCATATCTCTGGGCAGCTAGGTAAATCAACCTTCCTCAGCAGATTCACCACCCCCTTCAGCCTGGTCCTGCTTCAAACCAGCTATTTTGCTCCCCAAAGCTGCAAGGGGTTCCAGGCAGCAAAATTCACAGAAAGGAAAATCCACCAGAATCCTCCCACTCTCAGAGAATGCTCCCTCTCACCGTGTTGCCAGCAGGAGTCACGACTGAAACCAGCCTTTTTTCCTGAGGGTGGAGCTCAGCCGTCTGTGTTTACCACCACAGGCAGGGAGAAAAATCACAAATCCTTCCCACGAAATATGCGCCATCTAGCTCCCTCCAGAGTGATGTTCTTAAGGTTCTTGCTCCGTACGCCCCCAGCACAGACCCCTGGGCAGGATCCTGTCCCTAATCAGCCATCCTCAGAAAGCAAGTCAGCTAGTGCCCTCCTAAACTGACGCCGTCTTCCCCACCTCTTGTTTGTGTTCTTAATGACCAAAGAAACACTTAAAATAATTTTGCATATGGATTCACCAAACCTGCTGATCACTATTATACCATAAACTGGTGTGACATGAATTTCTGTTTCTCATAATTGCAGATTCTACCTGTTCCTTTTAGTAGCTTTCATCTTTTCCTCTGAAATCATGCAAAGCCAAAGCTTTGTAACTGAGTTCACCCTCCTGGGGCTTTCACAGAATCCAAATGTTCAGAAAATAATAACTGCTGTATTTTTGTTGGGATACATTGCAACCCTCGGGGCCAACTTGCTATTTGTGGTGACCATTACCAACGGCCCAGCACTCCTGAGATCTCCCATGTACTTCTTTCTGGCTTTCCTATCCTTCCTGGATGTGTGTTTCTCCTCTGGCATTGCCCCAAAGATTATTGTGGACTCCCTCTATGAGAGGAAAACCATCTCCTTCCAGGGCTGCATGGCCCAGCTCTTTGCTGAATAATTCTTCACTGGCGTAAAGGTGATTGGGCTCACAGTCATGGCCTATGACTGCTATTTGGCCATTTGTAAGCCCTTGCACTACCATTCTATCATGAACTGCAAACTCTGTGGTATTCTAATGGGTGTAGCCTGGGAAGGGGGTTTTCTGCATTCTGTGATACAAATTCTCTTTACTTCCTGGCTGCCTTTCTGTGGCCCCAATGTCATTGATCACTTCATATGCGACTTGTACCCATTGTTGGAGCTTGCCTGCCCTGGCACTCACATCCTTGGCCTTTTGGTGGTCGCCAACAGTGGGTTTATATGCATTATAAATTTCTCTTTGTTGCTCTTCTCTTATGGTGTCATCTTGCTGTTCTTGAGAACCCACAGTTCTGAAGCACAGCAGAAAGCTCTCTCCACCTGTGGATCTCACATTGCTGTTGTGGTTTTGTTCCTTGTCCCATGCATATTTGTGTATGTATGACCACCATCTGCTTTCTCCTTTGACAAAATTGTGGCAATATTTTACATCATCCTAACTTCTCTGCTCAATCCTTTGATTTACACTTTCAGGAGTAAGGAAGTGAAAAATGCCATGAGGAAAGTATGGAAAAGATTGGTGGTAGATTCTGAGGAAAAATAAAACATTAAAATTTTCAAAACAAATTTAAGGAAAGAAATCAAAATGGCCTTAGACTAAACCTTTGGGGAGAATGGACCTTTAAGGCAAAAGTAATGTGATGTTCTAGAAAAAGCATTAACTCGGGGGGTCAGGAAAGATGTCTGCACCCTCAGACCACTCATCAATTCTGAGTCAGAAACTCAGTTCCTTATATGTAAATTAAAGAAACTTAAATTTTATGCTTTCTTAGAATTGCATAATAAAAAATAAAGAACTGAAAGAGAGGAAACAAATTAGCTATCAGATTGTTTGCCACTCACACCATACTTTGACAAACCTTACAGCTTTGTGGAAGAAGACAAAAATATCTTAGAGTTTAGGAAAACAAACTTCTACAAGTTCATTTAAAATAAGAAATTGATTTTTTAGGACACTGATCTTAGAGAATATAAATGAAAAACAAACAGGACTCAAGAAGGGCAGACTCAGGGCATTCTCAGAAGCACAACTGTAGGTGTTCCTGTACCACATAACTCCAACATTTAACAAACTCCATTAAAATCTGGCTAGAGAAGCTGAATAATCTGTAAATTCCTGACAAATAAACCTGATTGGCTCTTGTTTTGCCTAGGGATGTGTTCCTGTTGGGTCAGGTGGCTGCACTATACCAATCAGCTGTGGGAGAGGAAGGGACCAGATTCCATAAAGGGTGTATGCCTCTCTCATAGTAATGCTTATCTCTCATTTGAAGGCAATCAAGGGGGATTTCTGAAGGACCACTTTACTAGGAAACCAATAAAAAAGCAGCAGGTACAGTGAGCAATTGTAGGAAGAATAGAAGCCATAGGCATTTGAGAATTAAAAGTAGACTTTTCAAAAAGACTACAAGTGAATTTACTTGTTGAGTTGAATTTTGTTGACTTTGCTTACCCAAGCATAATAGAAATCTTTCTAAGTAATAATTATTGTTATTATTAAAATATAAATACATCCTATATGTTATTCCCATAATTGGGGTTCATTAGCCTCAGAATTCCAGGTGGCTTTTGGAATAACTTTATTCACAGTAAACTATTTCAATTTCCCCTAGCACACCAAAAGTAATAAAATGTTATTAATTCAGAAGTATATAATTTTAATAAGGATGTCATTAACTGGGTGGGTTGGGAGAAAAATACACCAAATATAATATATTGGCTATAGTTAGTCGTAATGTTTTGATGATGTTCTTTCATAGTTTGTAACAATTGTTTCACAACAGTGTAAGGTGTTTTTGGTAGGCTAATATATGGGAGCCCTGTATGATGATATGCATGTTTGCTTTGTAAGCTCACAACTTGTACTATGCACTTATTGTTTATGGATGTTTATGTATGAATGATAAACTTCAATTTTAAAAATTTGAAAATGTTATTAATTCAGCATTGTGGAAAAAATACTATATAATTATATTCCTTTCCTTAATCTTACATATTAATTTTCTTACTCAGGTTGATACATGGGGGATTAAAACTGATCTAGAACATCATCTAAACAAATTGTGTAGACCAAGTGAGTGACGAAGAATTACATATTTTAAGGAGATTTACCTGCTCCATTCCCTTGTTTTCCCATCTTCTGTTTGTTGTCATAGCAAGGCTAGCTTCTTAATGGTCCTTTCCCTTTCCCAGGGAGATTCTTATAGTTAAGTACTTCATTTACCACTAAGAACTAGCTAGAGAAATTTATATCCAATGTAATTACTCAATTGTTTCATGAATCTGTGAATCAAAGATTTGAAGGACTAAAAAATGTTATTCTGGCCAGACTATCATGACAGATTCATATCTGATCCATCATCACACAAATTCAAACACTTTTGTTATTTGAATATCCAACCTATCATTATGGATTCTGGTTATATTTTTGGAAAAAGAAAAGAAAACATATTCAGCACAAGAAAAATCTAATACTGAATGCCATCTCCAGAACCTTTTTCATTCCAACAGAGTTTGAGGAACAGAATTTTGCAAAATTTTCCCAGCAAGAGTTACTCCCACAAATTTCTGTTTTATTTTCTATGTTGATCTTAAGTAGGCATGATGAAATTCTGTCCAATTTTATGAGCTCTTCTACAATTTAACTGTTTCACTAATATTAACTTGACTTTCTGAAGTTACTGTTGCATAGCTATTCAAATAAATTTTGGAAACTTTGTCAATTTAAAAAGTGATGATTTTGATAAATGCCTCTGCATATATGAAAGAAGACAATAGAGATCTTATTATTAACTTAGAATAATGACATTTTATTAAATCATAAGTAGATGAAATCACAACTTTGCTGAAAATCTTGTAATTTCATTAGAAGTGCTTTACTTGTTCTGGCCCACTGTCACATGCCTGACACACCTTGCTCTCTCTGCTCCATTCACAATGGGTTCTTTCCTCCTCTGTTAACACATCAACTTATATTCTGCCTCATAGACTTTGCACATATGTCTTGGCGTGAATCCTTCTTCTTCAGTGTTTCATAACTAACTCTCTACTCCCCTTACTGAATCCAATTCCACCCATGTTTGTAATGATGCCACTTCCTTGGTTTCATAACCAACCCACACCCTCCGCCTACTCCTTATTTTTCCATAGCACTTATTACCCTGTTTGCCTGGGAAGTTTGATGCTCATTTACCAGCTATTCTTATTTTCCAGGCCAAGGAAGCTTATCATATTACTGAACTATGGTTTCAAAAGAATAAAAGCTTTAGACTTTTCATTAAGAGATTTGGATTCTAAACTCAGTTCTGTTACTCTAGCTGTGTGAGCATAAGTGAAGTATTTCCCATCTTATGACCTTAAGTCCACATGTAAGGAGGATGAATAAAAACAGGTATATATTTTTCCTCATTTTCTCTGAGACAGGGAGTCTTTCTTTTCTTTTTTACATGTATTTTCTTTAATCTTTACATACCTTTTTAAATCCATACCTTTTTTTCTTTTTAAAATAGCTGTATTGTTTCCAATGGAAGAAATATTCAGTCCTTTTTAGCAATACAATTTTACACACCCATACCTTCACAGATATACTATACAAACACACATGCAAACTAAGTAAGTGAAGAAATAAACTTTAGAAAGGATTTATGTCCACCCAAGAATTAAGCTTATTTTCATTTCAAATATATTGGCAAATGAATGTACAGAAGTTTTCAAAGATTCATGGCCCAGTTCAAAAATCCAACTATCAGAGGCTAGAGAGAAGTAATCCAATTGTGTGACATCAAATAATATGTTTTCTCCAAGTT
Organism: Cabassous unicinctus; assembly: GCA_029593785.1. Taxonomy (NCBI): domain Eukaryota; kingdom Metazoa; phylum Chordata; class Mammalia; order Cingulata; family Chlamyphoridae; genus Cabassous; species Cabassous unicinctus. The sequence continues at coordinate 28,559 of JAQZBX010005911.1, forward strand.
CAATCTCTATCTTTTCTACATTTTTTAAAAATCTCCTTTACCCCCTTTAAAGGGAGTTCTCCTAACCCCCACTGTATTAAGTCAGTAACATATAGTTTATCAGTTGCATTAAAACCTATAGAATATATTGAACACCTAAATAACACAAATCAATGTGTTTTTTGTAAATCCATGCCTCCTTAGTCCCATTTAATACATTGGGAAACTGAAACCCCGAGAGTTTAAATGACTTGCAAAATTTTTTTCTCAAAATTTTTCTTGTTCATTTTTAACAAGAAATGTCAGAAGGTGGGAACTGATTTTATTCAAGAAATTTCTCTGGGACACTTGGACATACTAATTTCTACTGGGCCCTTCAGTAAAAGTGCTAAACATGGACAGTCTATTCATGTCATTATCCCATCTCCATTTTTGTCTCACAGCTCTCTTCCCCACCTCCAACCATCCTGTCACTTCATCCTCATTGATGGTACCTAACAGGCAATGGCGTGCCAAACAGGTAAGTTGCAGGTCAGAGTACTAGGTAGTAAGTAATATTGTCACCAGGTAGGAAGGTAATTTTGTAATTTAATCAGTCGCATCTTTAATAGCGTGCAATCATACTCAAAAGAAAAAAATCTAACTTTTTACCCTGTGACTAAAAGAGCATAACTTTCATACATATTTTAAAATAAAAGGAAAATACAAAAGACAAGTATTCAATATTTCCTTTACCTTTTACTTTTCTTAACTCTTTAATGTCTACACTGATATGAAATCATAGATGAGATTAGAAATGGAACATTTTAATATTGATTATTTTAAATAAATTATTATCATTACTTTTTCCATTTTACAAAAGAAGAAATTGCAAAATGAAGAGGTTAAGAAACTTGAGTACATTAATACACAGGTACATGGTAAGACCAGCTTTCACATCTACCACACATATTTCACCAATATGTGCCATTAATTAGCTTCAAAAGCTTCCATGCCTCTAGAAGAGATGGGTTTAAGGAAACTATAAGATGAAGGAAATGTTTTTTCCTCACTCACAATTCAGAGTGAGTTGCAATTTTGCTAATTGGCCCAGTGGTTTGCTTTTGCCTTTGATTGTCTGAGTTTAGTAGCCCTTTCAGTATGGATTGGTAGTAATATTTTTCTTAGTCTTGCTATAACTAAAAAATTGCCTTAAGCATTGTAAACTTCTGTGGGAATTACTGCAACTATCCAATGAAGTAAAAAGAAAAACATTTAACTCTTGCTTCTCTAAAGGAGAAATTAGAAAGAGTGCTGGCTTCAGAGGCATTTGTCCCTCAAATGAAAGAAATAGCTTCTTCCACAACAGAGTTTTCAGGAACTGTATTGCAGTAGACTTTGGTATTTAACCAAATGCAGTGCTTCTGGAAGGAACCATGTAAAGTTATACAACAGAAAAGAGTCCTTTCCTTCCAGAAATCCCTCATTCATTTTGACCTCCTGTGATAGAATGCATCAATAAATCGCAGTGAAGTTTAGATTTCCTGGCTTATCTGGACATCATTTGATTCAACTTCAAAGCAAATGAAATTGAAGATATGAAAAATATACTTTGTTGGAAATCATCTCTTTGATATTAGGGGCAAGTTTTAAGTCCATCTTAAATATTTTCTTCACATGGTCCCCTGAAGACTGATCTGATGGACTCTTGAATCAGTTCATTTTCTGAAAAAAGATGGAGCTCCTGAATAGTATTATAAAAATGAAGGATTCCTATTATCTATGGCTCCTAAGCCTTCCCTGTTCTCAACAAAACACTCCAATGTTCTTTAAAAGCTCATGTTCACAGAAGGGGCAAGTAACAAATTCACCATCGTGGTAAAGGCCAGCCTGGCAGAAGTTTCTATTATTGGGGGTCTTCTCATTTGAAGTGGTTAAGGTTAATGGTGATATTTCAGAACGGGTTATAAGATAAGCCTGCACCTACACACTTGCCATAGGGGAAAGAGTTAGGAATTTATTTGGGGAAAAAAAAGAGAAGATTGGACTAGATTTAGACTTCCTAATTTTTCTTCCTTCCCTTCCTCTTTCCTGTCCTATCCTGGAAACTTTTTTTTCCACTTCTCCTTGGAAGAATACACCTAATGAACATTGTTCTTTATAATAGTGCAAACCAAATGAAAAGTAAATATACAACTGTAAGATAAATTTCATACAACTTAAGGGATTTATTGAGTGTCTGTGTGTACTTTAGTGAAACCATGTGCTCAAAAACGTTTACCGAATAATGAGATATAAATTTATCAGATAAATTTTATACAAGCTGAGTTAATAAAAAGAAGACAAATGATTCCATTGCTTAGGAATGAGGTGTTCGTAAGAGAAATATTAATAAAATGAAGGAAGGAAGGCAAAAATTGTGCAATTTAATTTTGCTTTTTTAACCTATTCATGCTTGATTTTGAAGTGATTTTCTGTTGGCTGCAATTGTGGCTGCCATATCTGGGTTCAGATTTTGGAGAAGAGGTTAATATTACAATTGCCAATATTATCAAGATGTCTAACCTGTTTAATGTTTGATATTCTAAAGAAAACCAAAATGAAAAAAAAATATGACAAATAAGGACATATTCTCCCCAAGTTACATTTGGAACATCCACTAATATTTGAAAGAGTATATTTATATTTTACCAATGAATCTGAATACCATAATAGACAGTAATAATTATGCAATTATAGCTGAATATCAGAGATGTCAGAAGTGACTCTGGAGTAGATTTTCAGCTCTTCAGCCTTTCAAATGTTTTAGTCTAAGCAGATACATGATTTTTACTGAATGCTAGGACTGAAGTTGAACTTTAGAAAATCCCTATTAAAAATCTTGTATAAGGTACTCAAATTTGAGAAACAATATTTACACATGAGAAAGATGCCATTTTTATAAGCAGTGAAAACTTCAAAGGGAAACATAAGTATGTGTATATGAAGATGGAGCTGTGCCATGCTCTGAATGTCAGGTAGGGGAGTGGAGTGGTATCAGGAAGATGCTATGTGTGAATGCAGAGAGTTGGCATGAACTCATGGATGGACAGAATGGAAGGAGACCTGGATCACAGTTCTTGCATAGGTAGCACACTGGAGACAGAAATATCTCAAAAGTTTGCTGATATAATGTCTTCAGAGAATATTTTACTATGTTAGCAAAAGCAGAGTCGCTAGTATGAGCCATATTCAGTAGCTCAATATTAGGATCCAGCTCCAAAGCTTCTTGCTAGGAAACTATTGGATGCTAGAAGCTATCACTGGGGAATTTAAAAATTACAGTGCTTGTTAATTTGGAAGTGGCTTTTGTCACCAAACATTATGAATAATTAAATATTGCATCAGCCTTGCAGGTGAAGAGAATGTGTGGGAAGGAGACATTGCCTATAGTTTGCTATACACCTAAGGGAATTCACTGTTTCCTTCCCTGCTTCATGGACCAGATGCAGGTGCTAGAGTTCCAGGGAATCTATAAGTAGGGCTTAGAGATCTGTAGTGCTGATCTAAAAAAATACATCATTCTCATTACCTCAATATAGCTCATGACTGCAAGAAACCTTACCTTGGGCAGGAGTTCTTAACCAGGGGTCTGTGAGCTTGAATTGAAATTCAAAAAAACATTATTCTTGTGGGGACGTGTTGGTGCAGGTGTGATTTATTTATTAAATAATATGTAGCTTAGTGTGGACTTAGGAAGGTGTCTGTGGTTTTCACCTGACTGGCAAATTGATCTATGGAACAAAAAAAGATTAAGAATCCCTGCCCTAGAGAAACACTTGACATACACATATCAACCTCTAAACATCCATTAAGTCATACTGGGTTTTTTAAGAATGAAATATAATGAAGATGAATCTATCTTTAACTATGCAGTCTTTATGAGTCCTATAATTAAGGAATATCTTGTAGGTTGAAGCACCTGAATTCAGAGTCTGGCATGAGAAGGTGTCAGATCCTGGAGATTCATCTAATTCTTCAGATTTGTAACAAATCAGTAAGAGGGTAAGGATGATGCTTCCCATTTTCATTTTCTAAACAAGAGATTGTTTTTCACCTTTGCCAAGCTTTGGAGCCCAGGCTATATGCTAAGGATCAAACAACTTATTATATCATGCAATACACTAAGATTCTTCATTACCATGCCTCTCTTAACTTTTGCAAGTCCTTCTTAAATATTTGCCTTAAAAGTTCTGGGTTGAAGAAGGGGATGAATGTAGGTATGTAAGGTTAGATGCAAATATTTTTAAAAAACGTGATTCTTAATAAAAGCATAATCATACCTTCAAACCTAATATTCTAGATCAAATGATTTAATGTTATTTAATAAATAAGAAGAAGTATTTCTGCCATCAAAGAAACACTTTCTTTCCTTTACAGGAGACCAATTTATTTTAGTATCCTAAAAGAATATTCCAGATCACAGAACAAGTGGCTAGGAATTGACATTTAATAATTGAAAATAAAAATATAAACATGGGTTATTTTTTGGATTATCAATTTATCCATTTTCCTGATGAAAACAAAACAACAAAATAGAACATTCTACTTTATCCTTCACTCATAAGGCAGAGATTATTAGCATTGTTTATAAATATTCTAGTCTTTTCCATTTTTGGCAAATGCTTATATTACATTTTCTAGACACCTTGAGGAAATTCATGATAGTATTTTTAAAGCTGAATAATGGTACTTCGTTACTTCCTGCAACCTATCAATTGATTTTTTTAAGAGACATTTTCAAAAATGTTTTAGGAACACTGCTCATAATAGTCAGAATATTCATTGATAAGATAATGGATGAAGAAATCTTGAATAATCACAAAATTAAGTTTGGTATGCGAAGTGAAAATAAATCTATAGCTATTTAACAACCAATATAAAACTTTGCAGTCTAATGTGGATTTTTTTAAAAAGCAGTTCCCAGAAGGCTGAATTCAGGATGCTAAATTCAAATATACACAAAACTAAAAAAAGTGTGATAAATATATTTAATTTTTTAAAATGCAAGATGATTATACATTAAAAAATCAGGTTACTGGTCATTTGTAGGATAAGGAAGGTAACAAGATAGAGAAGATTTTCAGAGATAGATTTAATTATTTGTAATATTTTCAGTTCTTGGTTTAGGTGTTAAGTTTACAAGTATGAGTTATAATAGCGTTATGGTTGAATTCTGGCATTCACATTTTATTACACAAACTGGTTTTCTCCTTTTATCTGTTAGCTCTGCTTCCTTTGTGTTTCATTCAGGGTCTCTCAACTTGCCATTGTAAGACTATAAGCAGGATCTCTAGTCTGTCTTCTCAAAATCTTTTACTAGGAAATGGGGAGTGTCTTCTCTCAATAGTCCAAACAGAGTCACTGAGTTTGCATCTAATTTGCTCATACATCCTTGTCTCAATCATTCCAACTTGGGGGAAGAGATATTTTCTGATTGTCTAATCAGGGGTAATATTGCCACACTTGGAAGACAACAATACCCAAATCATATATACTGAAAATGGAGAAAGTTTGGTACCTTAGAGGAAAATCAGGGTCAGTTACCTGAAGAAGGAAAATGTAGAAAATCCATTCTTTCCTGAAACTTTACTCTTTTGGATATCAGTACTCTTCCGTGACTTCACTCATGATTCTTTGAAAAGATTCTTTCAAAAGCTTCTTGAGCTCCTTCAGGGATACTTCTCTATCTCTCCCAGTTTTCAATTGTTGGTATAGTCCTACATTTTTTTGTTGGCTTAATTCCACAATATCTCTACCTGCTTTCCTTGGGTGATCTCATCCAATCACTATCATTTACAAGTACTTATTCCCAGATATAGTTCTGTAGCCATGATTGAATTTTGCACTTTTTAAAATCCATCTGTGAAACTGAGACAGAAAGCCATCACCACCCCAAAATCCTCAAGGTTGAGGATGAGCAAACATAATGGGGAGGGGAATGCAACCACGGACAAAGTAAACTTATTAATATTGTAGTAATGGAAGAACATGTAACACTGATCACCAGAAGTTCTGCGGGGAAGGGGAGGGAATAACAGGTGAAACATGGAGCATTTTTAGGGCATTGGAATTAAGTGTAAACCACAATGTAAACTATAGACCTTGGTTAGTAGCTATGCTTCAATATTTATTCATCAGTTGTCACAAATGTACTACATTATTGTAGGATGGTATTAATAGGGAAAGACGTGAAAAGGGGAGGGGGAGAGGTATATGGGAATCCCTTGTACTTTGTTAATTTTCCCTAATCTAAAACCTCTTTAAAGATAAAGGTAGATATATGTAGTGTGTGTATCTATCTATCATCTATCTATCTATCTATCTATCTATCTATCTATCTATCTATCATCTATCTCAACTCTCTAGTTAACATTTTCACTTGTATATCTTCTGGATACCTGAATTTCAACCTGCTATCATTACCTCACTATAAACTATACACTCCCCACGCTGAATATCATTACTTAGCCATTAGCTGTGCCTTTCATCATCATTGTTTTCTAATACTCCCTGGCTTTCAGTTTAGGCTAGTGTGAAGCAAATGTGTGGAAAGAGAACAAACCATGGAATAAGAAAGCCCTTGGTCATGAATCCAGTATAGAATTTATTAAGTGTGTAACCTGGGTAACCTACTTAATTTCTGTGTGCGTCTGATTTATCTCCTATAAAATGTCATCATTGAGCAGAACTTCCAAGAGAATGGTATAGTAGGGAACTTGAGGACTCACTCCACCTCCAAAACTGTTAGCGGTATTAGGGAAATCACACACCTGTTAAGCAGCCATGATCCAGGCCTCATCTATCCCCACCTCCTTCTCAGAGGAAGTCACAAACACTTCCTAAGTGGGCATCGGATGCCTTTATACTACCCATAACTCTTTTATATTGTGTCATTCCGTGACCTGGAGGAGGTATTAAGTAAAGAAAACGCCCAGCCTAATCTTAAACTGGAAAACAGGGAAAAAACAGCCTCAAATGTTATGCTTATCAGCAAGACAGCATGACAGGTTGCAAGCTGATGCAACAAGATGACGCCACGAGATGATGCAACAAGGAAACAAACTGAGGAAACAATGAGAGATAAACAAGCAGGAAGCAGAGGTGGCTCAAGCGATTGGGCGCCTCCTTCCCACATGGGAGATCCCAGGTTCGATCTGTTGCCTTCTATAAAGAAGCCGAGCAGACTGTGAGCAACAATGGGGCGGAGGGTTGAGGTAAGTAAATAAAATAAAACTTAAAAAAATACTTATCAAAGTAGAAGTTGTCAGTGGCAGGGCACTCTCCGCCATCAGTGGATAAAAAACACATTCAAACAATATTAGATTGGATTCTTTTTTTCCCTTGTAATATCGAGCGGCCTAAGTTCAATCCATCCACATTAACCAGGAGCTATTTTTGGCCACCTGACAGACCCACTTGCTCTATTGGACTCTGTGTTATGTAAGTGACAAGGAGAAAATTTGTCCTTTCTAGACTCATTATTCTGTGCAATAAAGGGATAATTTGCTAAACGTTTCTGTCTCTATGCCTCAAACATGTGTTTCCAAAACAAACACATGTTTACATGATGCACCATTGTAGCAACTTACTCCACAAGTGGGGCTTGAATCACAGCTCTTTTATCTGAGCCTTTTGCATTTGATAGATTGCAGAAATATGGTCACTTGATGAATGCATTCTTTTTGATGTCATGAATAGAATCAAAATCATTTCATTTTTATATTGAAAGTAAAAATATGTACAATCACTGCCATTCTCCAGGACAATATTATTTCTTCTTTTTCTTAATTTTGTCTCCAGGGCATTTTATCTTCTGACTGTTTTTTCAGAATATATTAAGGGAATCATGCTAACTGAATCTCTGACCAGGAATTTTATCTTCTGACCATTTTTTCAGCATATATTAATGGAATCATGCTAACTGAATCTCTGACCAGGAAATGGAGTCATGCTAACTGAATCTCTGACCAGGAATTGGCACATATGCTAATTTCCCCAGTAAGATAAATATATGTCATATAATGGGAAAGAAGCCCCATGGAGTTTCAGGAGATTGCAAAATGGGGAAAAATTTTCTCATGACCTCAGAATTCACACATAAACCGCTTGATAGCAGAAAGAAAGGCCTATTAAGGGCTCAATTAAGGAAGTAGCTAGAGTTCAACTTTGTGAGGTTTTGGGATGCCGTGGAGCATAGTGGGAACCTAGTTCTCAGAATCAAATACATGCTCTGAACCACTGCCTGATATGTGGTGTTGTGTGCCTATTATCCTGATATACATTATTATGGGATTCGGTGAGTGGGCGCAGAAGTGATCCCAACTGATCCCCTAACAGAGTCTTCAGTTTTACCAAGGCAGACATCCTGTTTTCTGGAGAAGAAAACATACCTGATGGAGACACAACAAGGGTGCCATTAAAATGGAATCACCATTTTATGTTCCTCATACCAGTAAACCAGCAGGAAAGAAGACTAAGTCTTCTGGTTGGTGTACTGGATTCTGAATATAGTGAGTACCTAAGAATGCAAATGTAGAGATGGGACAGGAAACTACATCCAGATAGAGGATTCACCAGAGCATGATTTAGTAATTTCACAACCAATGATAACTATAAATGGGCCATTGCATCAACTCAGCCCAATAAAAACAAACCAACTATGGGCTTGTACTGTTGGAGATCATGTTTTCATTCATCCCACCAGGTAAAAATCCAAACAAATTAAAATGCTGTCCAAGTATGAGAGAATGGGTGGTGAAGGAGAGAGAAGATCTATCTCATTCATGGCTTTTGGAATGATTTCTGCAATAAATAATGTAGCTTAGTTCCATTTACTTTTTTATATCTGGAGAGTACAGAGAAAATATCTGGCCACTATCCTAGAGATGATTCTATAACTGATTTGACTTGTACCTCCCAACTCAGTAAAGGAATGAGGACATCTTTTTTTTTTTTTTTAAAGAAACATCTATGTAAGTAAAATACCTGAAAACCTTATAATATATTGGAGAGGCAAGTTATCTTAAAAGGAGTTGAATGATTCTTGGTGACTCAACAGACTAATTTTATTGATCACAATTTACATATCTTCATAAATTTATTTGTGCCAGTCATACCTGTAAGCTATTGGCTAGTTGCTCAATTACAAACACTGGATGTTAAAAACAGCATTTCCTTTTCTCACACTTCCAGCTGCTTTGGTCTTTCCTGGGGAAGGTCTTATTTCTGACAGGGTCTCCATTATGTCTGCTGTGAAAAAGATCCAGGTCTTATTTGACTAGACTCATGAAACTTCATTTCTAAGGGAATTCCTTTGTAATCTATGTAAAGTGAGTCACAGTACATTAAAGGAGCAAGTTATATAACAGTATTATAACTTTTTGTGAATATAACACAATGTAAAGTAGAAACTATATACTGACATGAACATAAGAATATTTTTAATGGAAATAATCATAAGAGAAATTAATAACGCTTATTTTTTAGAAAAGGATGGAAAAGAGCAGACTTTTAAAAATCTTGTACAACTTTGAAATGTTTGAATTTTCAAAACATACGCATGTGTTTTATATACTGTATATAAAAGTATATGTTTTATATACTTCATATACTTCCTGCCCACCTTGTTTATTTTTTGTACCACTTTTATCTTTGTACATTGTCCAAATACAAAGGTTTTCATTACTTTTTAAGCATTTGCATTTAGTACTGTAGGATGTAAGAAGTGGAGTTGTATACCAAACAATAGAATACACTAATACTGGCATTTATAATTACCCAAGTGCTTTCCTTTACTGAAAATCTTTATTTCTTTTATGATGCTTTAACCACTGTCTAGTGTCCTTTCCATTCAGTCTGAAGAACTCCCTTTAGCATTGCTTGTAGGGCAGGTCTAAGATAATGAAACACCTTCAGCTTTTATTTATCTGAGAATGTTTTCATCTCCCCTCATTTTTAAAAAGAGAGTCTCACTGGATATAAAATTCTTGGCTAGCAGTTGTTTTCTTTCAGCACCTTAAGTATTTCAATCCACTTTCTTTGGCTTCCATACTTTCTGATGAAAAACCATACTCAAATCAATTGGGACTCCCTTGTATATAACAAATTGCTTTTCTCTTGCAGTTTTCAGACCTCTCTTTTGTCTTTTGTATTTAATAATTTCATAAGTATATGCATATTATAATCAAATTGCATAAAACCAATGATAGTTAACAATTCTTTAAAGAAGCCATGAGAAAAAACATTTTACCTATAGAGGAACACAATTAGAATTACATTGGAATTCTTTTGAAAAACGATGCATGCAAGAAGAGATAGCATGAAATATTCAAAGCATTGAAAGACACAACCTGCTAATCTAGAATTCTGTCTCTAAGGAAATTATCCTTCAAAAGCAAAGGACAAATTAAAACTTTCTCAGACTAGTAAAATTGAGAGAATTTGTTGCCAGTTGAACTGCTTTGCAAAAAATGTAAAAGTTGCTCTTCAGAAGAAGAATAAAAATGATATTGATCAAAATATGAGCTGCATAAAGAAAGGGGGAACATTAGAAAAGAAAAAAAATGAAGGTAAAAAATATTGTTCAAAATAATATACAAGCAATATAGTGCTAGAGATTCTAACTAGAGCAATCAGTCAAAAAATAAATAAATAAATAAATAAAAATAAAAAGCATCCAAATTGTAAAAGAAGAAGTAAAATGTTCACTATTCACAGATGATATGATCCTATATCCAGGGAGTCCTGAAAAATCTACAACCAATCTTATAGAGCTAATAATTTCAGTAGAGTATCAGAATACAAGACCAGTACCCAAAAATCATTGTTTCTATGCACGAGCAATGCACAATATGAGGAGGAAGTCAGGAAAAATATTCCATTTACAATAGCAACTAAAAGAATCTAATATTTAGTAATAAACTTAACCATGGATGTAAAGCACTTGTATTCAGAAAACTACAATGCATTGTTAAAAAAAATTAAAAAGACCTACATAATTGGAAAAACATTTCATGCTCATGGATTGGAAGACTAAATATCATTAAGATGTCAATTCTGTCCAAATTGATATACAGATTCAATGCAATCCTGATAAAAATTGTTTTTTAAACAAAAGGAAAACACAATTATCAAATTATTTGGAAGTGTAAGAGATGTCAAATAGCTAGAAACATCTTAAAAAGAAAAGTGAAGTTGGAGACTCTCACTTCCAGACTTTAAATCATATTACCTAGCTACAGTGGTTAAAACAGTATGGTACTGGCATGAAGACAGACACATAGACCATTGGAACTGAACCAGTGGTTCAGAAACAGACTGTCACATCTATGGTCAAGTGACTTTTGACAAGCCTGTCCAGCTCACCCAGCTGGGGCAGAACAGTCTATTCAACAAATGGTGCTGGAAGAACTGGATATCCATATCCAAAAGAAAGAAAGAGGACACCTATCTCACACCTTATATTCAAATGAACAGAAATTGGATCAAAGATCTAAATATAAAAGAAGAACAATACAGCTCGGTATTAGTCAGCCAAAAGGTTGCTGACACATAATAACAGAAATCTGGTGACTTTTTAAAAGGATATTTATTTGGGATAAAGCCTTACAGTTACAAGGCCCTAAAGAGTTCAACTCAAGGTTACTTCCTCACCAATTTCTGTTGTCACTTGTTGAAGAAAGATTGCAGGCGACCTCTGCCTGCTCTCTCCTTCCATCTTTCTATTAAGGATCCATTCTCTTCGGCTGCAAACTATCAGGTGAATGGTTCATCTTTCACCAGGGTTCCAGAATTAAAGTTCTCTCTCTTCCATGTCTATGGAGCTCTTGTGTTTTCTTCTGTGTGTCTTTTTGAGTAGTGTCCATTTATATAGCCCACAAAGGGGGCGAGGGCTTAAACTGAGTTACACCCTACCTGAGTGGTTGAATCAAAGCCCTAATATTAACATAACTCAATAAAAGACATCTCAGCTGAATCTAATACAATCAAAGGGGATCATGCCCAGAGGAACAGACCAGTTTACAAACACAATCTCTCTTTTTGGAATTCATAAATAATCTCCAACTACCACAAGCTCCTAGCAGAAAATGTTAGAAAATATCTTCAAGACCTGGTGGTAATGGGTGCATTCTTAAGCCTTACACAAAAAGCATTAGCAATGAAAGAAAATATGTATAAATAGGACTTCCTCAAACTTAAACACTTTTGTGATTCAAAGGAATTGGTCAAGAAGGTGAAAAGTCAGCCCACTCAATGGGAGAAAATATTTGAAAACCACATATTTGATAAGGGTTTGATTTCCATTCTATATAAAGAAATCATACAACTCAACAATAAAAGAGCAAGCAACCCAATTTAAAAAATGGGCAAAAGATTTCAACAGATATTTCTCCAAAGAGGAAATACAAATGGCAAAATGCACATGAAAAAATGTTCCATATCACTAGCTATTAGGGAAATGCAAGTCAATGACAATTTGGTATTATCTCACACTGCATAGAAGGGCCCTTAAAAAACAACAACAGAAAACAATAAATGCTGGAGAGAATGTGGGGAAATAGGAACACTCCTTCACTGTTGGTGGAACTGTAAAATAATGCAACCTCTGTGGAAGACAGTTTTGTGGTTCCTCATGAAGTTAAATATAGGGCTGCCATATGATCCAGCAATTCTTCTACTAGGAATATATCCAGAACTGAAAACTGTGACACGAACCCACACCTGCACACCGATGTTCATAGCAGCATTATTCACAATTGCCAAAAGATGGAAACAACCCCAATTTCCATCAACCAATGAGTGGATACAAGAAAAGGTGTCTATACATACAATGGAAGAATATGCTGCAATAAGAAGAAATTAATTTGGGACACATATGATAACATGGATGAATCTTGAAGACATTATGCTAAATGAAGTAAGCCAGACACAAAAGGACAAAATATTGCATGCTCTCATTAATATGATCTAATTACAAGGAATAAATGCATGAACCTGGAGTATAGGTTATTAGGAGATAAGAGGAGGGCTGAGGAGGACCACTGATGCTTAATGTATGTAGAAGTTGTAATTAACTTGACTGTAAAAGTGTGAAAATGGATAGAGTTGATGGTAAATGAGAATGTGGCTGGAAAGGGTAGTCTGAGGAAGTAAATGTCAATTTAAAGAAAGGTAGAGAATAATCTAGGGACTGAATAACACAGTGAACCCTGAGGTGGATGAGAATTGTGGTTGATGGTACAGATGAAAGGGTGTCCTTCTGAGAGCTAGAGCAGATGTATGTCAGTATTGCAGGTGGTGTGAATCTGGAGAAGCATGGGAAAAATACAATCCATATGACTGTGGTTAAGAGTAATACTGTAATAGTCTTGCATGTATGCCAAAGATGTACTGTGCTGATAATGGAGGTTTATGGAAAAAGTGTGCCAAATGTATGTTACGGTCCATAGTTAGTGGTAATAGTCTGATGATATTATCTCATAATCTGTAACAAAAGTTCGACCACAGTGTGGTGTGTTGGTGAAAGGGTGTTATATGTGAATTCTACATATGTGCATGATTGCTTTGTAAGTTCACAACTTCTGTAATAAAAGCATATTTAAAAAATAATACAGGGTAGGATGGGGGAAAACACACCAATTGTAAGATATGGACTATAGTTATTAGTAATATTTGATCATATTCTTTCATAATCTGTAACAAATGTTACACAACAAAGCAAGGTGTTGTTTGTGGGGTGATGTATAGGACCCCTGTATGATGTTATGCATGTTTGTTTTTCAAGCTCACAACCTTTACTATGCACTTATTGTTTATGTATGTTCATGTATGAATGTTTTATTTCAATAAAATTTAAAAAAATTTTTTTAAATATTCTAGCATAGTAAAACAAAAAAGTAGGATAATAAGGGAAGTTTTAAACTTTCTTTCCATTGTGCTGTATACCACGCTAAAATTTTGTGTTATAGCCCATGCAATCTTACAACATCTTTTCAAAACCTAATATTACCACATTCTCAAAGATATTCTAAAGAATTCTGCTTATATAAATTAAGCAAATTGCCAAGACCCAGAGATAAAAATTGAAACTGAGTATTTGAACCATTTCTCCTTAACTGGAAAACCTATTATCATTGTGTAAATCTATACTCCATTCCAATGCAGTGGATTCTAAGATTAGCAAGGTAGACACCTGGCAAAACCATTGCTAGTAGTATACTCAGAAGAACTGAGAGCAGTGTCATGAATAGACATCTACACACCAATGTTTATAGCAGCATTATTCACAACAGCCAAAAGTTAGAAACAATCCAAGTATCCATCAACTGATGAATAGATTAAAAAATTGTGGGGTATACACACGATGGAATATGATGCAACGATAAGAAGAAATGAAGTTGTGAAACATGACAACATGGATGAACATGGAGGACATTATGTTGAGTGAAGCAAGCCAGATACCAAAGGACAAATACTATAAGATTGCCCTATTATGAACTAAAAATGTTATGTGAAATGTAAATATGGGTAAAATTGCAAATATAAGACCATTTTTCATTGAAGTTGAACAAATGTAGGTTAATACTACAAAATGTTATTACCAGACAAGAAAAAATCACTATACTAAGTGAAGGAGACCAGAAACAGAGTACTACATATTGCATGATTCCATTTTTATTAGATGGAATTATAAATCAATTTTTAAAGATGAAATTTGATTAGTGGTTATGTAGGTCTGGGAAGGAATGCTAAGGGGTATGGAGTCTTTGTTTTTGAAGTAATGAATTTGTTCTAAAATTTTTGAGATGATGAATGTACAACATTTCATTACACTAAAAGCCATTAATTATACACTTTAGATAGATCATATGGTTTGTGAATATATCTTAATAAAACTGCTTAATAAACAGATAAATAGCTGTACAAGAATAGCCAGAAATAGCAGTTATATAAAGCAGGTGAAACAGAGAGAGATTGAGAGTTGAAGAATTTTGTTGTTTGTTTGCTTGGTGTTTTATTATTATTATTATTACTATTATTGAAATAATGAAAATGTTGTAATAATGATTGAAGTGATGAATGCACAAATATGTGATTATACCAAACACCATTGATGGTATACTTTTGAAGAATTGTCTGCTTTATTAACATGTATCCATAAAAATGATATGTTTAAAAATAATTATACAAAAGGATACAATAAAAACCAAAATAGATAAATCAAAATATAATTCTAAATATGTTCAAGTAACCCACAGGAAGGCAGAGAATAAAAACAGAGAAATATAAAAACAGAAAGAATGAAAAAAAAAATCGAAAATAAAATAGAAGACTTAAACCCTAACCTATTGATAATTTCATTAAATGTAAATGGTCTAAACAAAATAATTAAAAGGCAGAAACTGGCAGAGTGTATTAAGAAACATGACGCAACTATAAACTCTCTACAACAAAGTCACTTAAAATATACTGATATAGGCTGGTTGAAAATAACAGAGGGAATAAACACAAAATAAAATATTAATAAAAGGAAAACAAGAGTGGCTGTGTTAATTTCATGTAAATTAGACTTTTGCACAGAGATAATTACCAGAGATAAAAAGAGACATTATATAATGATAAAAGAGTCTATCTATCAAAAAGACATAGAAATTCTAAGTATGTATGTACCAAACAATAGAATTGTGTATATATAAAGCAAAAATGAAGATAGATCATATCTTAGGTAATAATTGCAATTATCTAGAAATGTAGTTTAATTTCTAAAAAAGTTAAATCTACAATTACTATATGTGCCAGGGTTATACTCATAGGTATTTATGCAAAAGAAATGTAATCATATACCATATAAAAGCTTATTGAAAATGCTTAGGGCATCTTTATAATAATGCAAAACTGGAAACAGTGTAAGAGTTCATCATGAGAGAAAGATATAAACAAACTGTTGTATATCTACAAAATGGAATACTATGCATTTATAAAAGGAATAAACTATTGATAAATGCTGCAAAATGGATGAACCTCAAAATAAATATGTTAAGTGAAATACACCAGAACTCTAAATAAATAAACCAATACACTGGCTATACAGCTTTTCATAATAATTTGAATTTCAGATAAATAAATGAAGATAAGAAATAGAGAAGAAAATAAATAAATTAAAATAAAAATGAAAATAGAGTTAGGATAACAGAATAAGAGACTCAATATAGGGGAAATCTATACAGAGGAAGAACACTTAAAACGATTTTTTGTGGTTCAAAAGTATTACATCCAAATTAAACCTGGGGAAATGAAGTAATTGTTTAAAATAATCTGTGACACCATATCCAGCCAATGAACAATTTTGTCACTTCACAAAATTGCAACATTCCTATTCAAAATAATAATAAAATTGAAATGCTGTTTTATATTATTCATAAAACTATAATCCATAATATCAAACAGCATTTCAATGTGTTTGTGGAAATTTGCACTACTACCAGCTACATATAAGGGTTCCATTATAATTGTATTTTGTGTTTTCTCTCTCCCTTTCTCTTTATAAGTATGCTAAAGGTTTCTGAAGATTATTAATCTTTCCAAAGAACAAACATTATCTTTATTGATAATCATTATTTTAGACTATTTATGAATTGAATTAGTGTTATTTTTACCTTTATCTCTATATTGTTTGGTTTTAATTTGCTTTTATTTCTTGATCTTTATACCTGGGGTATTTAAATCACTTATTACACAATATTATGAGTCTTAAATTTAGAGATAATACTTTACAAATTCTACAGATTTTTTTAAACAAATCAATTTTATTGATACATTTTAATAAAGCATAAAATTCATCAAAAGTGTACAATCAATGGAATTTGGTATAACCACATAGTTGTGCATTCATCACTTCAATCAGTATTAGATATATTTTAATTATTTAAATAATAATTAATAAACAAAAAATAAACAAACAAGAAAATTCCTCACCTCTCAATCTCTGTATCCTTCCCCTATTATAGATAGCTCATGTTTCTGGCTATTCAGCCCTAAGTATATAATAGTGACTTTTAGCATAATCACAATGTTGTACATTCATCATCATAAAAATTTTATAACAATGTCATTACTCAAGAAAGAAATACTCCACACCTCTTAGTATTCCTTCCTCAGATCTACATAACCACTAATCTCATTTCATCTTTATAAATTGATTTATACTTACATTTCATATGAATGGAATCATACAATATGTAATACTCTGTGTCTGGTCTCCTTCACTTAGTGTAATGATTTTTTTTTGGTCTGATATTAACATTTGTAGTATTAACTTATATTTGTTCTGCTTCAAAGAAAAAGTCTTATATATGCAATTCTATCCTGTGTTAGTCAGCCAAGGGGTGCTAATGCAAAGTCCCAGAAATCTATTGGCATTTATAAACAGTATTTATTTGGAGTAGAAGTTTACAGTCACAAGACTGTAAAGAGTAATTTACTTCCCTCACCAAAGTCTGTTGCCACCTGTTGGAGCAAGATGGCTGCCGGTCTACAGGAGGGCTCAGCCTTTCTCTTCCTCCTAAGGTTCTTTGGTCCCAGCTCCTTCTGTTCTAAGCTGTAGGTTAGCATAAGTCTTCTCTCTCTTCTTGGGGCTCATTTCTTTCCAGGCTTAGCTGCTTTCCTCTCTTCACAAGGTCAGCTGTAGACTCTCAGGCTCATCTCTCTTCCCAGGGCCTCTGGTGTATCTATGAAGCCTTCTTTCCTTCCTCATGTATCTACTTCTCTGTGTTTTACTTCCCGGGTCTCCAGAATCATAAACTAAAATTCAGTCCTGTGTGTCATTTTCTCTGTAAGGGGGTGGGACTCAATGTCCTACTGACTTTGCCAAATCAAAGCCCTAATCATAATTTAACTAAGTAAAAGTGGAACCTCTGAATTTAATGCAATCTAATATGCCCAGAGGAACAGAATAGTTTACATAGACAATCCAATATCTATTATTGGAACTCATAAACAATACCAAACTGCCACATCCCCATATTCATACTTCATATATTTATATTTCACATAATATATGTAGTTCATAATAGGGCAATCATACAGCATTTGTCATTTTGTGTCTGTCTTGCTTCACTCAACATAATGTCCTCCAGGTTTATACATGTTCTCATATGTTTCATGACTTTACTTCTTCTTACTCCTGCATAATATTCCATCATGTGTATACACCACAATTTATTTATCCCTTCATCAGTTGATGGACACCTAGGTTGTTTCCAACTTTTGGCTATCATGAATAATGCTACTATGAACATCGGTGTGCAGATATCTACTCATGTCAATGTTCTCAGTTCTTCTTGGTATATACCCAACATACCCTAGTTTTGGCAGGTCCCAATGCAAGTCTAAATACAAATTACTTAGGAACTGTCAATACATATTCCACAGTGGCTGTACAATTCTACATTCCCACAAAGCGTGAATAAGCATTCCTATCTCTCCACATCCTCTCCAACTTTTACAGTTTTCTGACTTTTTAATAGTTGCCAGTCTAATAGGTGTAAAATGATATCCTATTTTAGTTTTGATTTGCATTTCCCTAATCACAAGTGATGTTAAAATTTTTTTCATATGTTTCCTTGCCATTTGTATTTCTTCTTTGAAGAGTTGTTTTTCTAGTCTTTTGCCCATTTTTTAATTAGATACTTTGTCTTTTAATTGTTGAGTTGTATGATATCCTTCTATATCTCTATTAAACTGTTATCAGATACTAGATTGCGAAATATTTTCTCCCACTAAGTCTGCTGCCCTTTCACCCTTTTGATCAAGTCCTATGAGGTGCAAAAGTGTTGAATTTTGAAGAGGTCCCATTTCTCTGTTTTTTCTTTAGTTGCTTGTGCTTTGGGCATAAGGTTTAAGAAACTACCACCTACCACAAGATCTTAAAGATGGTTTCCTACATTTTCTTCTGGGAGCTTCATGGTTGTTGATTTTATATTTAATTCCTTTATCCATTTTGAGTTAATTTTTGTATAAGGTGTGAGATAGGGGTCTTCTTTCTTTCTTTTGGATATGGCTATCCAGTTATTCCAGCACCATTTCTTAAATAGACTGTTCTGGCCCAGCTGGGTGAGCTTAACAGTCTTGGCAAAAATCACCTGACTGTTGATGTGAAGTGAATTTCTGACTTCTCAATTCAGTTCCATTGGTCAAACTGTCTGTCCTTATGCCAGTACCATGCTGTTTTTCCCACTGTAGCTAAGTAATAAATTTTAAAGTTAGGAGGTGACTTCCTTCTCCCTTTTTCAAACATTTTTGGCTATTCAGGGACTCTTACCATTCCAAATAAATTTGCTTATTGGTTTTCTGATTTCTGCAAAAAGGTTGTTGGGATTTTTATTGGGATTGAGTTGAATCTGTAAATTAGTTTGGGTAGAATTGACACCTTAATGATATTTAGTCTTGCAATCCGTGAACATGGAATGTCCTTCCATTTATTTAAATCTTCTTCTTCTTCTTTTTTTTTTTTTTAATGTTTTGTAGTTTTCTGAATATAGGTCCTTTATATCCTTGCTTAAGTTTATTCTTACATATTTGATTGTTTTAGTCGCTACTATAAATGGATTTTTTTCTGATATCCTCCTCATTTCACATCAGTAATGTATAGAAATGCTATTGAATTTGTGTATTAACCTTGCATCCTGCAACTTTAATGACCTCGTCTATTAATTCTACTAGCTTTGTTGTGGATTCTTCAGGATCTTCGAGATATAGGATTATGTCATCAGCAAATAGTGAAAGTTTTGCTTCTTCCTCTCCTATTTGGGTGCCCTTTATTTTTTTGTCTAGCTAAATTGCTCTAGATAGAACTTCTAAGACAATATTGGATAATAACGACAGTGGGTATCCTTGTCTTGTTCCTGATCTCAGTGGGAAAGCTTTCAGTCTTTCACCATCGAGTACAATACTAGCTGTCGGTTTTTCATATATACACTTTACCATATTGAGAGAGCCTCCTTCTATTCCTATCTCTTGGAGTGTTTTTATCAAAAAGTGTGCTATATTTTGTCAAATGCCTTTTCTACATCATCAATCAATTCAAATGCATCATTTGAATTTTCTTCTTCAATTTATCAGTGTGGGTTATTACACTAATTGATTTTCTTGTGCTGTACCATGCTTGCATGCCTGGGATAAAGCACACTTAATCATGTTGTATAATTCTTTTAACGTAATTTTGGATTTTGTTTTATTTTATTGAGGATTTTATTGAGGATTTTTCCATCTGCATTCATTAGAGATACTCGTCTGTAGTTTTTTTGTTGTTGTTAGTATCTTTATCTGGCTTTGGTATTAGAGTGATGTTGTCTTTATAGAACAAGTTTTGGTAGCATTATTTCCTGTTCAATTTTTTTGGAAGAGCTTGAGCAACATCAGTATTAGTTCACCTTTGAATGTTTGTTAGAATTCACCTGTGAAGCCATCTGGTCTCAGGCTTTTCATCTTTGGGAGGTTTTTGATGAATGTTTCAATTTCTTCACTTGTGATTGGTTGTTAAGGTCTTCTGTTTCTTCTAAAGTCAGTGTAGGTAGTTCATGGTTTTTAGGAATTTGTCCGTCTTGTCAACATTTTCTAGTTTTTTGGCATACAGTTGTTCAAAGTATGTGATCTCTCTTATTTCTACCAAGTCAGGGGAAATGTCTATCCTCTAATTTCAGATTTATTTATTTGTGTGTTCTCTCTTTTTTTCTTTGTTAGTCTAGCTAGGGTTTCATTGATTTTGTGATCTTCTCAAAGAAACAATTTTTGGTTTTATTGATTGTCTCTATTTTTTTTAGTTCTCAATTTAGTATCTTTCTGCTCTGATCTTTATTATTTCTTTCCTTTCTATTGGTTTGGGATTAGTTTGCTGTCTTTTTTCTAGTTCTTCCAGGTGTATAGCTTGATCATCTATTTTAGCTCTTTCTTCTTTTTTAATGTAAGCATTGAGGACTATAAATTTCATTCTCAGCACTGCCTTTGCAGTGTCCCACAGGTTTTGATATGTTGTTTTCTCATTTTCATTTGTCTCAAGATACTTCCTGAACTCTCTTGCAATTTCTTCTTTGACACACTGATTCAGAGTGTGTTTTTTAATCTCCATATGTTTAGGAATTTTCCCTTTTTCCAACCATTATTGATTTCCAGCTTCATTCCGTTATGATCAGAGAATGTGTTTTGTATAATTATAATCTTTTAAAATTTATTTATACTCATCTTGTGACACAATCTGTGATTTATCTTGGAGAAGGATCCATAAGCACTTGAACATAATGTATACCCTGCTGTTTTGGGTGCAATGTTCTATAGAGCATTATAAATAGAACATTATAGAGTTAAGCCTAGATCATTTATCATATTATTGAAGCTCTCTATTTCTTTATTTATCCTCTGTCCAGAGGTTCTATCCAAAACTGGAAGTGGTGTATTGAAGAATCCAACTATTATTTTATGGACATCTATTTCTCCCTTCAGCTTTGCCAACATGTGTCTCATATATCTTGGGGCACTGAGATTAGGTGCATGAATATTTGGAATAGTTAATTCTTCTTCTTGAATTGCCCCTTTATTAATATGTAATGACATTCTACATCCTTTATAATGGTTTTGCATTTTTAATCTTTTTTTTTTTGGATATTAGTATCAATATTCCAGCTTTTTTTAAAATTAATCTTTCATGGAATACCTTTTTCAAACCTTTAGCTTTTAACCTGGTTGTGCCCTTGTGTCTGATTAGAGTCTTGTAGACAACATATACATGGCTCTTATTTTTCTTCCATTCTATCAGTCTGTGTCTTTTGAGTTCAAGCCATTAACATTCAAAGTTTAACTGTAAACGCATTACTTACTTCATCCATTTTTACCTTTGGCTTTCAATTGTCATATTGTACTATAGTCTATCTTTTTACCCTGTCTAATATTTTTCATTTCTACACTCCTCTCCTAGTCTCTTGCCCTTTTTTTTTTTTTTTTTTTTTTTTTTTTTTCCTTTCTGACTGCAGCACTATCTTTAGTAGCTCTTGTAATTCTGGTCTTTTGGTAACACAGTCTATCAGTTTT
The DNA here is from genome assembly GCA_029593785.1 of Cabassous unicinctus. Classification (NCBI taxonomy): domain Eukaryota; kingdom Metazoa; phylum Chordata; class Mammalia; order Cingulata; family Chlamyphoridae; genus Cabassous; species Cabassous unicinctus. Next base: position 50,639 of record JAQZBX010005911.1, read on the forward strand.
TGTTTGTCTTTGAAGTTTTGCTGGATACAGAATTCTTGGCTGACAGTTTATCTCTTTACATGTCTTAAATACATCAAACCACTTTCGTCTCTCCTCCACCATGGTTTCTGATGAGAGGCCAGCACTTAATTTTATAGAGTTCCCCTTGTATGTGAAGCTTTGCTCTTCTCTTGCAGATTTCAAATTCTTCTCTTTATCTCTGTTATTTGTTATTCATTCTGAATAGAATGTGTCTCAGTGTAGGTATAATCGTGTTTATTCTGCTTCGGGTGCATTGCCCTTCTTGGATATTGATATTTATGACTTTCATAATGCTAGGGAAGTTTTTCATTATTTCCTCAAATATATTTCCTGCTCCTTTTCCACTCTCTTCACCTTCTGTGCTACTGATAATGTGTATGTTTTTGCACTTCATGTTGTCATTCAATTCCCTGAGACCCTCGTCTATTTTTCCATTTTCTTCTCTTTCTGTTCTCCTGACTCTTCCAGTTCAGATGTTCTGACTTCAAAATCATTAATTCTATCTACAAGCAATTCAAGTCTGCTTTTATGTGCCTCTAATGTATTTTTAGTCTCATCCATTATGTCTTTCACTTCCTTAAGGTCTGTTATTTTCCAATGCAGACTTCAAATTGTTCTTTATGCTCACACAGTGTCTTAATGTCCTTTATCTCTTTAGTCATATTTTCTTCCGATTCTTTAAATTGACTTAGGGAGTTGTGTGATTATCCTTGATTAATTGTCTTAAATCCTGAATCTCTTCAGGATATTTGGTTTGTTTCTTTGGCTGGCCGTCTCTTTCTGTTTCCTAGTATGGCTTGTAATTTTTTGCTGATATCTAGGCATCTGCTGTGTTGGTGAATTTACTCTGATGGCCAATTTCTCTCTCTTGCCTATTATTATTATTTTTTCACAGCTCTTCTCCTATATGTGGTTCAATTTATCCTAAGTTTTTAAAACTGCCTAGCTTAAATTATTGAAGTCCTGTCATGGACTCACTAAAGGGGTACAGACTTTCTCCCAGGGATGGGGTAAAGAGAACCCTAAAAACAGTTTTTATTCATGTAATTTCTAGATCAGCCAGCAGATGGCACTCATTGGCACATCTTTTAACAGAGGTTTAGCTCTCTTGGTTTTCCTTTGTTTTAGTCTGGACAGGGCCAAGATCCAAAGTGGTCTCTGCTGGTCAAATTAACTGACCAAAAGCCCCCTGACTCCCACTCCCTTTTTTCTTGAAACAGCTGACAGGGAGGTAGACATCTGCTGCCCTCTCAGTTAGCTGAAATTAGCCAGGGGTTTTACCCCTGCTGAATCTCTTGGGGGTGGGGGAAGGGAGCCCTTCCTGGCAGCCAGGAGGTTTAGTAACTCACAATTTGTTGTTTTGACTCCTTCCTTTCTCTGTCCCTCACTCTCCGGGGAGTTGTGAAGCATTGTCTGGTCTGCTGACCCCCATAGCAGGTCCCTTGGGCAGCCTTTGGCTCTTTCTCTGTTATTTTTGTGAGACATCTGAGCATTATCTGCCTAATACGATGCCATCTACCCACCATCCTCCCTACAGATTTTAAAAAGATAAATAGGAAATATTATGAACACATTTAGGCCAATAAATTCAACAACTTGAAAAGAATGAACAAATTCCTTGAATAATATAAATTTAAAAAGTAAAAACATATGTAATCTCAAAAGCTATTTATGTCTTAATAAACTGTATTTGTACTTTCAAATCTTTCCACAAGGAAAATCCCCTTCTATATAGCTCAATTGGGTGTATTCTTTCTAACATTAAAAATTCTAAATAAACACTTCCAGAAGAAAGAACAAAACAGAACATCTGAACTCTTTCTTATGCAGGAATTTCTCTACTGAGTATCAAATATGATAGCTTTTATTTAATTTTCCTAGCATTTTCTACAAGGATAATGATATCACATATAAAAACGGATAATTTACACATTCCATGACCATCTAGATGACACCTTTTAAAAAACTAAATTTGATTAGAAGATTTTAAGGGTATAAGATCAATATACAAAAATTGAATATAAAGATTTTACTTCTAACAAAAAATCTGACATAGTATTGTTAAAATGACATTTTTTTCCCATTTTATTGATTGATTGATTGATTGATTGATTTTTTATTATGGGTAAAAATCAAAATTTTTCACAATACATACCAATATTTGTAAGATGATAGATAAATACATATGCATATATGTGCATTTGCTTACATAAATGTTATTATATATATATATATTTTTTTTTTTTTAAGGTGCTTAGATTACCTAATTATTACTCAGAAATTACAGGGTTTCCCATGTTCCCCACCTCCCACACCTCCCACAGCATCCCACACTCTGAGAACCATTGTCTGAAAGATAGGTTAACAAGGGAGAGAAAGAGAAAATGACATTTTAATACCTACCATCAAAATCCTTAATACTTTATGAAATATTTAACACTTAATGAAATGTGACAAAATATGTGCAAGGCATCTACAGTGAAAACTACAGAACTTTGATGAGAAAAATTAAAGAATATCTCCTAAATCTAGTGACTTTTCATGTTTACAGATGAAAAAACTCAACATTTTTAAGATGTCCATTGTTGTTCCTCTCAAATTAATCCCTATTCAATAAAATACTTCAAAAATTCTAAACTTGCTTTTTTTTTGGTATGAAATCTAACTCTAAACTTTATATGCCAATGCAGAATATCTAGAACTGCAAAAACAATTGAATAATAGAACTTATTTTTAGAAACAGTACCTGATATCACCACATATTATAAAGCTACAGTAATCAAAGCAGTGCGGTATTTTACTAAAATAGTTAGATTAATCAATGGAAGAGACTATACAGTTCAAATGTAGACCCACACATGTGATTCAAATTATACTCAGCAAAGGATTGTACAGATTCTTTGGTGTAAGGATAAGGTTTCCAATGAATTCTGCTGGAACAATTGTATTTCCACATATATATTGAAAATGAACTGCAACCTATTCTTCATACCTTATACTAAAAATAATTAAAATTGGATCATAGATGTCTACACAAATATAAAATTATTAAAAGCTTAGAATAAAACGGTAGGAAATCTACAATGCCTAGGATTAGGCAAAGAGTTGTGGTACAAAATCATGATCCTTAAAAGACTTAATAAATTGGACTCCAACAAAATGTAAAGTTCTTTGGTGAGAATGAGAATTTTAATAAAATGAAAAATTAAGTTAACACTAGGAGATGGTATTTGAAAAGCATGTAGCATTAAAGAACTACTGTTCAGAATATACAGATTATCTCAAAACAATAAGAAAAACCAACAAAGAAACAAAAATAAACAAATATCTTGAATGGATACTTCATAAAGGAAGAATATATACATAGCAAGTAAGTATGCACAAAGATGCTAGAAATCAACATTCCTTAGACATATGCAAATTAAACTTCAATGATACTGCCACAGACCCTTTAGAATGGCTATAATTGAAGACTGCACATAGCAAGTGTTGCCAAAGATATGGAGGAACAGAAATCTCATACATTATTTCATACCCCTTAGTTGAGATAGGAAGGCTAGAGAGAGCTATAGTTGTGTGTGTATTTTTTTAAAAGATTTATTTTATTTATTTATCACCCCCACACACACACACTCCATTGTTGCACTCACTGTGTTCTCTGTGTCTGTTCAGTGTGTGCTTGTCTTCTTTTTAGGAGTCACCTAGAACTGAACCCGGGTCCTCCCATGTGGGCGGGAGGTGCCTAATAGCTTGAGCCACCTCCACTCCCTGCTTGTGACTTTCATTGTTTCTCACTGTGTTTTGTTGTTGTGTCTCCTTGTTGTACAACGTGTTGCATCAGCTCACCATGCCAGCCTGTTGTGTCAGCTTGCTGTCTTGCTCGTCTTCTTTAGGAAGCACTGGGAACTGAACCCAGGACTTCCCATGTGGTAGGCAGACACCCAACTGCTTGAGCCACATCTGCTTCCCAACATGTATGTATTTCTTACCCCATGGTGAAAGTGTGCTTGGTGATTTCCCTTCCCCCAACTTAGTTAGGTTCTGGAAAATCCCACATGGAGTAGGCTAGGTTAAAATAGTATCCCTTGAAGGGAGGAATTTGTTGAGGAGAATAGATGGTTCTGGGTTATTTCAAAATGTTTATTTCT
>JAQZBX010005912.1:0-24908 GCA_029593785.1 Cabassous unicinctus
ATTTATTTCACATAGTCCACTGAGCAGGCTTCCAGATAATTGCCGGCAGGCCTATGTGACCCAAGGAGAATTCACTCTGAAGGCCTGGAGGTGAGAGGCTCAGTGTTCCAGTACCAAAGCCTTCAAGCTACCCTGCTTCTTTACTTGGACTAGATTCAAATTGCTATCCTAGAGGTGGAATACTGCTTCATCCCATTACCAGTTTCTTGAACCATTTGGCTCCCATTAAACACTATTTTAACCTTTGAGATACCCAACATGCCAGGCTTCCAGAGAAACATTTTCATTTTCCTGCTTTCTCCTTTACTCTTCAGTACAGTGACTGCTGGTGAGTGTAGTACTCAGACCCCACCCTTTGGGAGGCCACCTTTTAAGACCATCTCTGACTGGGCTGTACTGCAGTCACCATCCATTTCCAACTTGCACTAGAGTTGCAAACTTGAGGATCTTTACCTGTAACTATTGTTATAGAGTGAATCATGTCCCCCAGAAAGACATGTTCAAGTCCTAAACCCTGATCCTGTGGATTTGGACCTATTTGCAAATAGACTCTTTGAAGGTGTTATTAAGATGAGGCCAAACTGAATCAGCGTGGACCTAAATCCAATATGAATGGTGACCTGATAAGCAGAGGAAATTGGACTCAGTAGTAGCAGTAGTGAGGAGACAGAAGAAGACAGATCACCATGTGATGGAGGCAAGTACTGAGTTATGGATTGCCCACCACCACTCAGAACATTTCAGACTGCAGAGAAGGAGGTCTGCTGATAGGTTGATGTTGGACTCAGAGCTGCCACAGATTTGAGACAATAAATTTCTGCTGTGTAAGCCAACCTGTCTTGGCATTTGTTATAGCAGCCCAGGCAAACTAAGACAGCTATTTTTCAGCAATACTTTTATTTCTCCAAATCAGCGTTGCATAAATAAGAGTTATGTTATAGAAAGTTTGCAATCGCGTGTCTATTGATTCCACACTCTGCATGGAGCCATTTGTTAGGCACACCAGAAGATAGAAAAAATATACCCATGTATGTATTGTGAAAATTTTGATTTTCACCCACAATAAAAAAAAAAAAAAAAAAAAAGACTAAATTAAAAAAAAAAAAGTTGCTTCAGAAAGGAAGGGGCTTCTCAGCATTAAATTTGTTAAGATTTTGGTTATGGTTATTGTCAACAATAACTATCTTAACCACAGGGATTAACTTTTTAAAAATTTATTTCAGAACTGATTTAACTGTAGTACTCCAAGTAAAATGTCTGATGAAGTAAAAGATATTAACAAACTGGAAAAAAAAAAGAAAGAAAGAAAGAAAAAATATACCCAGCATCATTCTGCCCCAAAAACTTAAACTCAGCTCTGGGCTAGTGTAAAGGGCAGTAGCCTTGACGTCAGAAGACATGGACAGACGTTCTGGTTGTTACTTAAGAAGTGTCCTGGGGCAAATCACAAATACTCTGGGCATAGTTTCCTCATCTGTAAGACAGGGATGATATTATTTAACTTGTTGGGTGATTATGAGGATAAAAAAGAGATTTTTGTGACATCAATTTGAAAAATACGGAGCACCAAAGATATATAACTTTACAAAAGAGTTGGGGACAAACAGAAAATGTGAAACAAGTGTACAGTTATCTAAATTAATATGTAAGAAATAAATAACATGTTCATATAATATCTCAAATACATGCCCATAAACATCTTTGATAAACAGCACAAGTTACTGGCTCTCCTGGGCATAAAATGCTGCCTCAAATGACAGGGGCCAGGCCAAAAGAAGAAAAAAAGTGGGGTACAATGTGAGTATGAATGTAAGAAGACATATCTAAGTAGGTGCAAATGGGAAGGTAAGGAGGAATGGGAAAAGTTTAGAAGGTTGAAGCTGTTGAAATGAAAATTAAATTCAGCCTGCAGAAGGGAAAAACAAGAAACACTTAGCATAAACAATTTCATAATATAAACCAATTGTTCTGCCTTCTAAAATTTCCCTAATTTTGCAGAGACAGAAAACTGAATGTTAAGGTAGACTCTCTGGGCTCAACATACACAAGCACAGGAAAAGCATTTTTAAGGATCACACACATGCTAAACCTTAGAGATTCTTTTCCCTCCTGCACAAAAAACCGTCCCCACAGTGCGTGGAAAATGGTTCCTTGCTGATGGCACAAGTACATTTATGGGATTCAGAAACTATAGCTTCAAAATAAATAAAAATGAAATCCTTTATTTCCCAAGTGTGTGTGCTGACTCCCTTGGTTTCTGCTGCAGTCATCTCCCACCAGTTGGACAAGAGCTTTAGCTGTTTTGAGATGTGATCATTTGGGCTGCCCTTACACCATCTCAGGGATAAGTGACTCTTCCCCAGATGGTGCGAGGGCATCAAGGTAGACATTATCCAAGTGATGCTAGAACATCCATGTTTCATCAGGTAGCAGTTCTCCTACTTTTGCTAACAAGCCATATCCATGCTCAGTGATGGCTGTGTCTCTTAAGGAAGTGAACTGAGGCCAGAAGAAAGTGAAAACCTCGAGGTGGGAAAGAATAGGAATACAGACAAGGGATTAGATGAGTGTGACTAAACGTGACCACCAGCCTCTTCCAAAATAATACAGAAAAAGAGAACCCCAAACCCTCCAACATAGGTATGTTTCTTGCCACTCCACTTCGTACTGACTTCAATAAACTTTCTGCAGGGAAATACCTAGAGGCAAACATCTTAGAAAATTAGCTACAAGAATAGACTCATTCTTTAGTAGACAGCATGATGCATTTCTGATTCAACTGCAGAAGGATGACTGCTGCTGAGCCTTGCCACCTCTGCTAACCTGTGGTGTACAGAGCTGGAAACAATTCTACACTCATGCCCAGGAGGGCAAAGAAACATATGCTCAGGGCTTCAGAAAACTGAGTGCCCATGGCAGGCAGTTCTCCATCTCCACCCTGGTGGATGGACAGAAGGAGGGCAAGGAGGCATGCACACACCACAGAGGGGTACAGAGCAAAAAAATGGTACTGGCTCTAGGGCAGGGCATGAATCCCAGGAGAGTAATAAAAACCAGTTTGGGTTTTACCTATGGTGGTTAAATGTTTTTCCCCAATAAATTCATATTAGGTACAATGTATACTACAGAAGTAACAAGCTGAGAACATATAGTCTGGATGAGGCCCTCATATGTTTTATTTTATGTTTTGAAAGAGAGTGTCACATAACAGTTTTGTTGTTGTTATTTATTGTGAATTCGTTGTCAACATTTAAAAATCAGAATATCTCACATGAAAAACAGGATTTCTAAGTTCTTTGGAAAATGGGAAGATTTAACAACTCCAGGCTAACATTTCTGTATGGCAAAGACAGGCAAGAGTTGATTAGGGGAGAAGTACAAGTTGTCTAGTTGGCCACAGTCCGTATCACTCCCTATTGCCTATCAGACACTGATGCTGAGTGTTGCTTGCCATTTATCATCAGGCTTTCCCTGATCTTTTATATATACTTAGGTAGAGCAGAAAAAGAAAATCTTTTGGCACATTATATGCAGCAACCTTTCTGAACCTCAACAAATGAGACTAACAGAGTCATGGGTTTCAAGAAAAATGATGGAAGGCACATGTTTTTCTTTATAACTCATTCCAATTTAATCATTTTTATTATCTTCCTGTCCCTTAAAGACGTCTCTCTTTTTTTTAACGCTTAATACACTGTAATAAACATAGGTTTTGAGTAAGAGGTTGTTAAACTTAGCTCTGTCATCTACTGTGTGTCCTTAACCAAATTATTCATCCTCTCTGAGCCTCAATTTCCAAATTTTCAACATCGGGAAAATATTATCTATGAAAAACATCATCACAAAAGCTTGTTATGAGAATAAAACAATGTATGCAGGCTCCTAGCATATAATAGAAGATGCAAGAAGGAATTTTAGTTGCCTTCCCCTTTGAAGGGTTGGGATGAATTAAGCAGACTTGATCATAAAATCACACACACATCTAAAGTGCCTGCCAAATTGTAATGACCCAACTGCTGCTTCAGAGAGATGGCTCAACTCAAGGTTTTAATGCACTTTCCATGGACTGTGGCTCTACAACAAAATTTATCACTGTTAGGCAGCTTCATAAGAAGGCCTGGATTTAAATAATAAAGTGAACTTCTTTCTCAACTCTGAAGTGTGGCAGCTTCTTTCACCTTGATTCAGAAGCACACCAATAGGAAATATACACTTAACTAATAAACAATAGGATTAATAAATGCTGGCAAAGATAATGCTAATAAAATGCATTATTTGAAAGTTGCTGAAACCATTCAGTACAGGAAGCATATATAAATTATACGCAAACACTTTTAGTCCTCTGAGTTCATATGTCTGCATGGTTATAACCATCGTGAAAAATTTAATGTAGTCCTCTGCATTAGAACTACCACTTAATTTTGCACAGAATGTGATATTGAAAAAAATATTTTAGTTATATAACACACTTGTCAAATAAATCAAGAATTTTCATTGCAATATAAGAGCTAGAAAAACAGAATTGCTACTCTACCATGTCGAGGTTTAAGTGGACCAATAAATCATACCTTTCTCTATTCTGAATTCCAAGCCAATTGAGAAATAGACACACACTACTAAAGGACCAGAATACTTTGTTGCTTATGGAGCTGGATGGCAGAACAGGACTGGGATGAAAGTCAGACCTCAGTCACAGATCAGGATTCCTATTCTTACTTCTAATCCTTGACCCTTCCCCATTGCTCTCTGCAGGGGTGTAACCAACCTGGGTCCACCTAGCAAAGGGAAAAGAGCCCTACATTCAGAGAGAGGGGCAGGAAGGGGATGTCAGACTGGTACAGCCCCTTTATCCAGTCTCATCAATTAGACAATGGGTTGAAGAGAAGGCATGAGAAGTGTCATCCCAATATTTTCCTTTCAGGGAACAGCAGTTCCCTCATAGAGATATAGAAATATATGGAGAAACCATTCCTTCTCTAACATACCAGAAGCTCAGATAAACCCACTGCAGACAATCCTTCCAATGCAGATTGACCCTGAAGAGGAGATAGAGAGTCAGACTTCAACACAAGAGGATTTGTTACTTGGAGGGTTGGTACACTTTGGAGATTCCTGATATGTTCACTTATGGTCATAGGGAAGTACAGTATCTGCCTCTGAGTAACCATTAGTCAGCAAACACTAAACCAGTTTTTTTAAGTGAGAATCATTTTATTATGTTGCCAGATTTATTTTCCATTTAATTTTTTTTTTTAAATAGGCTTTAGATTACATAAATGTTACATAAAAAATATAGGGGATTCCCATATACCCCACCCTCTACCCCTCCCACACTTTCCCACATTAATAGTATCTTTCGTTACTGTGGTCCATTTGTTACAATAGATGAACACATATTGAAGCATTGCAACTAACCGTGGACTATAGTTTACATTATAGTTTACACTCTGCCTCACACAATTTTATAGGTTATGACAAAATGTATATTGGCCTGTACCCATCATTGCAATGTCATGCAGGACAATTGCAGTGTCCCAAAAATGCTCCCATGTTACACCAATTCTTCCCTCTCCCTCCCCTCAGAACCTCTGGTGGCCACTGCCTTTATATCAATGATAACATTTCTTCCATTGCTATAATAATAAGTCTATAACAAAATTATAATAAGTCTACTTTAGTGCATTGTTCATTCCCCCAATCTTGAGGATTTGGGGATGTAAACCATTTCTGATGACTGGCCAAAGTCATAGCAATATGCATGTGATGGCTTTGCGTTTTGGACCTTGGGATGTCAGAAGAAAGTCTTAGATAGAGGAATGTTAAAAATGGCCTATAAGCAGGAGGAATCACAGTCCTGATTTGTACCAGTTTCGTGAGGGCCCTGTAACTGCCCTCACAGCATGAGCTTCTGCCTCCATCCTGAGGGGCCCAGCTATCTGCTTTGCTGTCACTTACACCAGCATACCAGCCAAGACTCTTTAGCACAGCCCAACTATGCTGTCAGCCCCAAATCCCAATGGATGCATATAATCACCATCCTTACTGTGATGGCCCTGGCAATAACGATACCACTGCCACTAATGAAACTAAAGTGCACGTGTCATTTTGATAATACTACATGTTCAGGCAGAGTTGCCTGTCAGCCGTCTCTGGCCAAGCGGTACAACCTGCAATTTAGTTAACAAACTGAGACATCATAGAAATCAGTGCTCTTAACAGGCTTCCTTGAGTCACTTGGGTTTTACTGGCTGTCTTACATATCACAAGTCTCCAGCAAAGTGGCACTGGTGGGAGGAGGTCCTTGTGGAGTTGAAAAGACAAGGGGGAGAAAAAGACAAGACACACATACATACACACACACACACACACAATATGGAGCTTGCTGAATTTTAAAATGGAATCTGAATGTGGAAGTAGAAAATCCAGCAAAGGTATTTCTTGGCTTCAACTAATCTATTGCTGCTAACTGAGTAAATTTCAAACTCTTCAGGCTGGCATTCCAGAAAGAGCCCCCACTATCAAGTGCCAACTTTTGTTTCCAGTATTCTCACCAAACTTTCCAAATCTTCTTCCCCAACTAAAATTCTTGACTAGTCTGGCTATTCATTCAACAAGTAGGTACTGAGCACCTGTTGTGTGCAAGCTACTATGCTAGGCAATGATACAAAAATGAACAGAACAATTTCTACTTTTCAAATACTCCTTGTGCTGATTGATGCATAGTCCCAGTGATAGACTGGATGGTGGCAACTATCAAAAAGAATGGAAATTGGACTGAATTCCAGTGGTAAGTTTCAAGGAAGAAAATACAGAGCACCCACTTCAGCAAAAAGGCCTCCAGGAAATTGCCTCTTATGATGATATGTGAAATTTCCCAAAAACTTTAACAGATCTTTTTTAAGATTTATTTAAAGAAAACCAAAAATATGGAAGAAGGAAAACTGGCATCATGTTAGAGTGATATGGTAAGGCTTTACAATGGAAGTAGAATTTAAACTCAACCTTGCCAGTGGACAGAATGTGGATGACATAGAAAAGAGAGTCCAATCTGGATGCTATCATATCAAGAAAAACATTGCAACACTTGAGCCCTGGAGTTGGAATCCAGGAAACCTCAGCTTAAGTCTTATCTGTTGCATATATGAGTCAAGTTCCCTTCAGGAGCTGGTATTTATTATCAAAGTCATATTTGACATCAACAAGATGCCACAACTACAAAAAAATGTGCACATTGCAATCTCAATGCATACAGTCAAATGGAACCACAGTCATTAAAAAAGTAATTCAAATTACCCCAAAAAGCAACTGAATTTTTTTAAACATCTTTATACATCCAGTCAACACATTGTAATGGTTAACAAGAAAAAAATACAAATTCAGAGGTCTGGTATCAATGTTTTAAAAAGACAACTGTTTAAAAAAGGCAACTGTTTCTATCCATTGGAACACCAATCTCTCCGCCCCTCAGCTTCATGCCATTCATCATCTGGTAGGATCTCTCAGCCACCTTCCCGCGACTCAAACTTAACCACACTGCACCACTTGGACTTCCCATTCTCTATTTTGATGTCAGCCAACACCACATGGTCACAGTCATTGAATTTGTCTTTTTAACATTTTCCATGTAAAATTAAATGGAAGATTTCTCACAAATATCTGGCAGGCCTTCTTGGTCACCCGAGCAGTGTAGGCTCCAGCTCCCCCCAAAGGAACTGGCAAAGCTTCCTCTGAAATTGCCACGCTCCCATCTCGTTGCCACCTTTCTTCAATGTATTGCTTAGAATTTCATTTATTCTGCCCATGTTCATCCCAGATGCAAATCAACCCATGTTTTTCATACCACCAGCAAAGGGTTCCTTCGTATTTCCCGTTTTATTTATTCTAAATCCTGTGCCTTCCATTCCCATTCTTGCAGGTCCTATGTATCCCATTACCATGCCTTTTTTCAGTTAATTGCATCAATAGGCTGCCCTCCTTGTCCTTACTCCATGCTAATACTATCAAGTCCCTGGGGAAGTTGTTAAAGATGCTCAGGAGGGAAAAAACTCCCTTTGGTAAGGTCTTCTCATACATTTTCACATGCACTGGGCTATCAAATAGCAGCTGGCCATTTAACACAGATATAGCTTGCAAGGCTTCAATGGACTGTTCAAATGTAATAGTGCTTATTCCACAACTTTGTTCATCTTTATCCTCAAGAATGTCTGCTCAGACTACCACATCAGCCATACTAAATACTTCCTTCAGTTTCTTCCAGCCAACTTTATAATCCAGATTTGCTACAAAGACTCTCCTTCCAAGTCTTCCTTCCTTTGGAATTGCTCTCTTGGCATGTCCACCATCAAGATCTTCTTTGACTTTTAGTGGATTTCCACTCAGAGTATGCTTGTTTAAAACTTCAGCAACTATTTTCATGCTCTCTTCCATCTTGAATTCAACAAAAGATCATCCCTTGACTTTCCTTTAGCATCCATTAAGAGCTCCACATGTTACCAGACCAACTTTTTCTATAACCAGATCTTTAAGTGAATGCCATTTCACATCACAAGGTATGTTTGTAATGAAGGTTCTGCATCTTTTAGTTGGAATGGCATATGGCTTAAAGCAATTGCTTCCTCTTTTATGGTTCCCTCCTTCCTCTTCTCATTCTGAGTAGGCTGTTCTCCTTCACCCTTGGGGCATGGAGCCCACTTGCTGCTCAGCACACCAGGCCCCGCTCTCATCCTACATTTTGGGTTCCGTAGCCACCAGCTCAGCTGCCGCTTCAACCCTTGCCACCATTTTCTCGGCATCTGGGCTTTGTGTCTACCTAGCCTGTGTTTTGTTTTCTTAAAAATGGTAATAAAACAATTTCACCTATGTATTTCATAAGGTGGTTATAAGGACCAACTGAGATAATAAATATAAAATTGCCTGGTAGAGTATAGTGCACAATTCATATATCAGAAGACCTTTAGGTACTTGACAATAATTATTGACTTGATTTTAAATGTACACGGTTGTTTCTTTCTCTAGCTTTTACTTTGATAATTTTTAAAAGGCTGGTTTCAGTCTCTTTAAAACTTTCGATAGAAGCAAAAAATTCTTCGTTTCATACTTATCTATTCCTTTAATCAGAGAAAATCAAAGTGTTTCTTGGAAATCATCTCATTAATCTCTTGGAGGGAGGTAGGTAAGGGGACACATAATTTGCACAGTTGTACGTAGAAAGAGCTAAGAGAAAGTTTCCTGAGTCACATAGTAAGTTAAAAGCTAAATCAAAAATAGACCCAGGCATCCTTTTATGCAGTTCTCTGTTCTCCCCCATTAGATGCATCAACAAACCTTGATCTCCCAGGAGACTTCCAAGTACAGGTCTGGCTTTCCAGTTCCGAAATAGGTAATCCTTTGCTTAACTTTTTTTTTAACTTCTGTTTCTTCATCTAAACAGAAAGAATGCTTGCCAAAAAGGATCTTTGTGGAGTTCAGAAAGGAATAATGCATATGTGATATTTATGGAAGAAACCTAGACCAGTATGTGTAACACACCATGTGAAAAATAAAGATGTTTCTTTTGTTTTGCATAGGGATTACATAGGGAATTAAAAATAGAGAATTACAAAATGGAAAACTCAGTCAAATGGTGTGGTCAGAGTGTAAAAATCACAACAAAACATCAGACAGTGTCTTTAATGATATTTCTGAGGTCACCATGGAGAGAAATGGAGAATGCTTGACATTTCAAGGATTTATAGATGACCCAATAATCAGATAGCCAAATCCTGAAGGGCTGGCTACAGGACTATGTCCTTAACAACTACCTGGTCAACATTTATTTAAGTAACTTGGATAAAGAAAAAGAAGTCATGGTTAACAATCTCACAGATATCCTACACGTGTGAAAAATAATTTACAGGCTGAATTCAAAATGATATGGTGAGACTGGAAAAACTGAGAATGAAACTCAATGAAACTTTTAATTGGAATAAATGTAGATTCATTTAGGTCAAATAAACAATTGTGTAAGTGTAAGATTTGGGTCACTAAGTCAAAATGCAATTCAGCAAGAGGAGCTAGAGAGAACTTTTTTAGGGAGACTTTTTTTCCACTTCTAGGTCTTATTGAGATAACCAGGAGCTCAAAAATATCTAGAAGTGGGATAGTATCTCTCTTTTAAAAAATAGGCAAATGTTGATGAATTAATAGAAGGATGTCACTACTGGAGGCAGAAATGGTCTTGCAGTACTCCACTGGAGTCAGGCAAAGTGCAGAGCATGCTGATCCTGTTAATCAGTAGGCTTTAATATGTCCATAATTGTGTAGCTTGAATGGTGAAATTTCTGGAAACACTTTCATGTCATCTGAATAATTACAGAAACTGGAAAAGAAAAGACTTTGGAGGAGAAGTGTGCTACCTGTCACATGAAGAGCAATTCCATGAAGGAAGGAGGGTGCATTTACTCAGAAGAGTGGGAAATTTATAGAGAGGCATTTGAATGACAATGAGGCTTTTTTTTTACCATTAGAATTTTCCTAGAATAAAGCATGATGCCTTGCAAAATCATGAGTTCATCAGCACTGGGAGAACTCAAATAGCCAATGAAATGTAACTGTCAGGATTGTGTTAATTATCAGTCTCAATTCCTCACTCACTAGAAATAGGATTATACATCCACACCCCTTTTTCATGCACAATAGGAGTGTCCTCCTACTGTGGGAGACCAGTACTTTCCCATCTCATATTGATGACTTGGCATGATGACCTGCTTGACCAATGGAATAGTAGTGGATGTGACACAAGCAGAAGCTTTAAATGTGCTACTATGGTTTGGTTTGCCATGTTGTGCTCCAGACATGCATCATGACAAGAACATGCCCTGGTTAGACATGGACTCCAAGCCTGAGCCCCAGAAAAAACACACATGGAGCAGACCTGAGCCTAATCCAAGCCTGGAGCCAATCCCAGCTGACCTACAGCTCAATGCAGTGCCACCTGCTTGAGCTTAGATAAAACAAGCCAAACTTCAGTCATCCTGCAGTCTTGTGAACATGGGACTTACTTGATATTGTAAACCACCGAATTTTGGTGTGGTCTGTTAGGGAGCATTATCAGGCAACGAATGACTAATTCACTCAGCTTCAGGAATAGAACTCAAAACTTTTTCTGATTGGTACTACAGTCAGAAGCTGTGACTCAAATGCAAAGAAATGTCCACACAACTTTTAAATCCATGTGTATTAGAAGAAAAAAGTGCCGGGTTACATCCCTACTTTGCCTTCTAATTTAAGCCTTCAAACTTGCTAAGCAAAAATTGATTGTACATCTCTATCTAAATAGCCACTGATAATACAAAAAGAAACAGCTCATTGTTTAGCTTCCTTTATCCACTAGTAGTACCACTTCCCTAACTTTAAAGCCAATAATAGTGTCTTCTGGAAATGTCATGAGCTTAGAAGAGTCCTTTCTAATTGGGACCATTAATTTGTTTTGCTTCTTAAGAATGGATAGACCGTATCAAGTAGAACAGAAGTTACTAACAAGCTTCCAATGTTTGAACTGAAGCCAAACTTGAGCTTTTGAGTAAGAGCATGTTTTTTTAAAATAGGGAATTAAATTTCCCAGCAAGGCCAAACAACTTGTTTTGTTTATAGGAGCTAAAAAACATGGAGATATTTTTGGGAACTACTTTGCTCAAAGGACTTTGCAAAAACCCTACTGATACTCATTATAAAGAGAGTGGCATAATCCTTAAATATTAAGAAGGAGCAGTAGCATCGAGGTGATGAGCAGCACATGCTTTGCACAGGGGTTCAACACCTGTTTCTTAGTGGTGGTGAAGTAAATGTGGAAGTCAAGAATAGGGAGACTACTCATGGCTGGTTTAGGAAAAGGAATTAGCTCCCAATACAGATCTATATATCCTTTGACTAAATCCAAAAGAAAACATCAAAATTAGATGTTATAGCTCACCCAGGACAACTGACAAAAGGATGATGATGGACAACACCCATCCTAAGAAACAGAGTATCTACAACAGCAAGCAAGACAGTTCCATCCATCTGCTCCACGGCATCTAAGCCCCCTCTCAATTGGAAGCAGAGTGGGCATCACCATCCCCAAATCCTCATGATTGAGGAATGAACAAACTTAAGGTGGGAATGCAACTATGGACTAGAGTAAACTTGGTATTATTCTAGTGATGAAAGAACTTGTGACATTGATACAAAGATAGTGGTCACCAGAGGTTCTGAGGGGAGGGAGAAGGAGGAATAGGTGTAAGATGGGGCATTTTGGGGACACTGGAATTGTTCTGCATGATATTTCAATGACAGATACAAGCCATTATACATTTGTCAAAACCTATAAAATTGTGCGGTGCAAAGTGTAAACCATAATGTAAACCATAGACCATTCTTAGTAGCAATGCTTCAATATGAGTTCATCAATTGTAACATATGTACTACACTAATGAAAGATTGTTGTTAATGGGAGAAAATGTGGGAGGGGGAGAAGGTGGGGTATGTGGGATTCCCCTATATTTTTGATGTGACAATTATGTAATCTAAAGCTTCCTTAAAAATAAAGAAAAAAATGAAAAAAAAAATAGATGTCATAGAATTGCTGAAAATAGCTATATAGGAGCTTCTTCATTCACTTAAAAGCACATACAAGCTGTGTTCACCACAATTTTCAGAAATGCTCCCATGATATCATTGAAAGCAAAGAATCCCCCTCCACAATTGGGAATATTGCCAGTTACTTCAAAATGGAAGGAAAAATCAATTCACTACTTAAAAAGATTAATTTGGACTCCTTTGCTTATATAAATTCTCCCTGCATTTCTCCTTGTCCCATCTATTGGGCAAATCATTGCTCTTTGTTTCCTACTGGAAAGAATTACACCAGAGGGACAAAAAAATGAATAGCCTCAACAATATTCCTATATGGGTAACTGTGCCACTTTAAATTTCCAAGTGCTGCATATACTGAAACCATTTCTTGGGAAGTCTCTGAAGCACCTGATTCATTCATCTTTCTCTGAGAGGGCAGGGGAGGGAGTGGGATTTATTATCTGAAATGGAAGCCAAAAGGTAGCAGCCTCTATTCAAGGTCATAGCCCAAAGCACAACACCTGATTCCCTGACTGCACCTGCTCTTTCCTTAGCTACTCATAAAAAATAGTAATGACCTCAGCTACTTCAGGTTACTCAAAATGTTCCCAGCAGAAAGCCACTTTACAATTTGATGCAAGAGGTCAGTCCCTCAATTCGTTTATTCTCCCACAGCAGAAATAATTTCAAACACCAATCAAAACTAAAATTCCCATCTCAGGTCTCTGTTCTCTCCTTGTCTGCATTGCTCTCCGTCTTCCCTTCACTGAATTTATCAATCAGGACAAAGTCTTAAGGACTGTTAAAAAAAATCATCCAGGCACATCTATAAACAACCCCACGGAATAACCAAAGCCATGTTAAGACTCAACCACAACTATCTCTTCCCCCCGCCCAAAAAAAGTCATAAAGTCATAATTGCTAACCTGTCCAACATCTCTTTAAATTTTGTCTGGATGAAGTATCTGCAAGTTCTTAAAATGCATTTCTTCTGTTATCTCTTGGATGTGTGCACTAATATTTCTAGGTGCAGGTCAGGTGATGGGGAGGGAAAGCGTGTGAAGGAAGCCCGTGGCATGGAACCATATTACAGAGCGATGAAAGGCCAGGGAAGGGTGAGTTACCGCCTTGCATGCACTTCCCCTGGCTCTTCAGTTCTGTCCAAATAACTCTCGATTAATGCACCAAGCAGAGACATTTCACATTCCCTCCCTTAGATGATTCTGACAGCTCACCAGCTGTTTCCATGCTATTTTTTGCCACGATGGCATGGGTAAGCCACAGCAACTCCATTGCTCTGCCAACAGCAATGCTGCCTGCTGTTCAGTGCTCAGAGTGTTCCCTGGCCAGAACTCCACCATCTTGTCCATCTCCCTGTCACCTTGCACAATAGTGGCTTTAGGAGTCATCAGTATGTGGTCCCTTGAGGAAACCTAGATGGTGGTAATGGCTGAGATGACCGCATGAAATATACCCACAGTTAGTTGTACAAGTATGCTTTTATGCCAAGATTAATTATTGAAAACATATAAACACCTATATATTGTAAATACCAATATCTGTCTTGAGGCAATTTCAATAGTTGGAATAAGTGACATAAAACAGAAAGAACACAGGCATTAGAGCTGGTCAGACCTGGAGATGGAATTACTGATCTCTATTTTCCAGTTAGACATCTCTCTCCATGTTAGTTTCCTAATCTATAAAATGGGTTCCTGCTTTATCTGAAGGAGTCCAGAGACTTTCATGAGACCACATAACTACCAGGAAAAAAATCAGAACTTGAATCTGAACATTGTAAATCTTAGTTCAGATTTTTAATTCTGTTTAAAGACCTCTTAATCGAGGAGAATAAAAAAAGAGAGTGAAGTAGCAGGAGGCTTGATTTTATTCCCAATCCTAATAAGTGTAATTATCTGGTTTCCCAGTTTGCTTGCTGGGAACCCTTTTCTCTGGGGTGATCCAGGCTGTGGCCACCCTCACTGCCCTGCCTCCACTGAATACAGCAAGGCCGAGCGGAAGTGAATGTGTCTTCACAGAGCAGTGTGGCTGCCGTCCCTGGACAAGGTGTGTTCAGAACACCCTGAATATGACATTAAGGAGAACAAGAATAAAAATAATATCATCTCTCACCTAACAATCTGTGTGAGGCATTTTTCCAAGTACTTTTAATATATAATGAATTTCAACCTCACATCAAGACTATGAATTAAGTAGCATTATTGTTTTTGACATTTGGTCGTTGAAGAAAGAGAGGCATGAGGAGTTGAAGTGACTTGTTCCAAATCACACAACTTGTAAGTGGAAGGGCCAGAATACAACCTAGACTGTCTGGCTCAACTCTTGATCCCTACAGCATTATGACTCATACACCATCCACTTCATACATTTTTATTTTAAGATTTATTTTATTTATTTATTCCCGCCCCCATTCATTGTTGCACTTGCTGTCTGCTCTTTGTGTGTCTGTTCACTGTGTGTTCTCTGTGTCTACTTGTCTTCTTTTTAGGAGGCACCGGGAACCAAACCCGGGACTTCCCAAGTGGGAGGGAGGTGCCCAATCATTTGAGCCACCTCTGTTCCCTGCTTGTTGTGTCTCTCATTGTGTTTCCTCATTGTATGTCCTCATTGCATCAGCTCAAAGCACCAGCCCATTGCAACAGCTCACTGTCTTGCTCATCTTCTTTAAGAGGCATCGGGAACCTAACCTGTGACCTCCCATGTTGTAGGTGGGCACCCAACTGCTTGAGCCACATCCGCTTCCCCACTTCATACATTTTTAAAAATATTGGATGCTTTATTACTTAAAGGGGTATCAGTCAGCTATATGGCCTTATGTCATGTCCTGGCCATCCACCTGCCAGTAAGTTGCTTTGTTGAGTCATTTATTCTTTCTGAGTTTTGGTTTCCTTACCAGTCAAATGAAGAGGACATACCCATACGTCCTTTCAAATCAGTGATCTATGCCTCTTTTGTTGAGGGGTTTAGGTTCTGGGGCATTGCTTCAATTGGCTCCAGGGGCTCCACCTTTCTCCCAATGCAGATAGTCAGAGGACAATGGGATGCAGTGCTCCCCGGCATTTTGCACTTAGTAATTTCTGAACAGAAATGACTTTCTCTTAGGGATACTCACTTTGACTTCTAGACTAAGTGCCACGTTGAAGATGCTTCTGCTCTTTGGATATATAATCAAGAAACAATCTCAGAGGAAGCACTCAGGTCTCTCTGCCTTTTGCCCTAGGTTGCCCTAAAGACCAATGACTCCAAATTTTGCTTTGTCAGAGGCCACCCACACATTTTGGGTGACATAACAATATCCCAGTTGCTGTTGAACTAACACTTACAGCTAAGGTGTGATGTGAAAGGAAAACAGAATCCTAGGGCCATCTGTCAGAGACATTAAATCCCTGGATTTCACTCCAGAGCAGCAACACATTTGGTGACCATGAAATTGTGAAGAAGCCCAGTTATAACTTGGTGGACCTCATCCCTACTCTTGATTCCTAGATGACTTTTTAAATCTTAAAGCAATTTCTCTTGCCTTCCAGATCTGTGAATTCAGACAAGAGTTGTGCCTTGATATCCTCAAAGCCTGATCAGGAAGCACAAACTAGTCTTCTGACACAGCTATTGCCTTTACTTGTTTGTTTTCTTTTTAAGTCCCTGCTTTCCTCTTTCACTTAATGTGAAACTAGTGCTCTTGAATTTGGCTTTGAGATACATAGACATCGTACGGGAAAGAGTAAAGAGTGTGGCCATTGGGGCTGGACAGACCACGAAAGAGACCTTGCAGTTGTAGGTGAGGTGGGGGACTCCAGTTCACTGGTTGAGTGACCTCAAACATGTTCCTAAGATAGTGTAACCATTTGAGCCTCACTTCCTTTATTTGTAAAATGGGCATAATCAAAGCAGTTTCACAATATTTTTGTGGGTTCTAAATTTCTTGCTTTGTAGACTATGCAAATTCATAGTCAGAAGCTAGAATATAGGTTACCAGAGGTTGTGTGGGAGAGGGGAATGGGGAGTTCATGTTTAACTGGTACAGAATTTTTCTCTGGGGTGATGGAAACATTTTGGCAATGGATGATGGTGAAGAAGGCATAATTTTGTGAATTCAGTTAACACTACTGAATTGTGTATCTGAAAAGGGATATAAAGGGAAATTTTAGGTTGAATATGTTTCCAAACAAACCCAAAAAAACCCCCGGAACTGTACAACACAAAGAGTGTACCCTAATGTAAACAGTGGGCTAAAACTAATAGAATATTTATAATAATATTGTTTCATCAATTGCAGCAAAATGTTCATAATAGGGAAAACTGTGTGTGTGAGGGGTGTGTATGGGAACTCTATACTTTCTGCATGATTTTTCTATAAACCTACTCTAATAAAAAAAATTAAAATAAAAACAAAACAATTCTTGCTTTGCAGAGAGTGGCCTACTTTCCCTTCAAGCACATTGTCTTGACGGTACCACAGTAGCAACAACAACAAAAAAAGGGACTGCCCTCATCAAAAATGTTACATGAATTTTAAGTACATTATTTTCACTTGGCTCTAAGCCAATCCTGGCGTCCCTATGAACTTTTCCTTGATGTAACCTGTCAAATGCAAGACTGGATGGGTTGCAGGTGCAAATTTAATCTCCCCCCACCCCTCTCTCTATCTCTCTGTATCTCTCTCATTTGCTCTCATATTTCCTGGACTAGCATCTGTCCTTACCTATTATTCATTCATATACAACACAGGATAGATAATAAAGACGCAATATACAACTAGTAAAGTAGCTAGGACTAACCACTCGTTTTTCTCTTTATTCTCTGGGTTGGAGTAGAGCATCTTTTACCTTGTATCTTCTCCCAACCACAGGTGTTTCTGTATAAAGAACATTTGTGTGTGTGTGAAGGCCACATGTCCCATTGGAATAACTGCTCTTTGGTCAGACTAGCAGAGGTCACAGGGATGGCCTAAGATCTTTTTGTCTGGTTTAGTTTGGTTTGATGCATGTGACGTATTTATTAGCACATCAGAAGTGGCCTTGGGTAGGGTATAAGGTGCTGAGAGTTTCGGGTGGTGGAGCTTCCTGGGGCATACCATCCTGGGGCAGCTCAATTTGGAGCAGGTGAATTTCTAGAGTTGCAGTAGAGAAAACCTAATAAGCAAAGGTTGAAAACACAGTCAGTTGGTTCACCGAAAAATTTGGAAAAAGCTTCTCATTTATCTTTCCATGGGTACAGCAGAACATCAGTTGGCAGAAAACAGCACAGTTCTATTGCCATCCATCTTTTGCTGATGTTGTTTTCTCCCATCTCAAAAGACAGTCTCATTATCTGTCTCATTATAAATATTCCTCTGTGGCTTTACAACCAAATCCTCTCAAATGCTTGAGACCAAGAAGTAGACTCTCAGGGACAGGGCATTTCCCATACTTCCTGAAATATCAGCTACTTCAACAAATATTTATTGAGTGCCTACTACATATAAGACACTAAGCAGTTAGGTGCTCAGTCCCATTCCTCAGGGAGTGAGTAGAAAGAATACATAAAGTACGGACAAAAATAGATTGAACCAAGGCAGAGTAACACACTTGCTGCAGGGGCTCACTTGATGGTGAG
Source organism: Cabassous unicinctus (assembly GCA_029593785.1). NCBI lineage: Eukaryota > Metazoa > Chordata > Mammalia > Cingulata > Chlamyphoridae > Cabassous > Cabassous unicinctus. Next base: position 18,208 of record JAQZBX010005912.1, read on the forward strand.
ATCATATTGGGGTCAAGCTTGTCAAGAAGCATTTTAAAGAGAAGTATGTATAGGATATGGGAAATGAGGGTGGGTAAGACTTTGCCCAACTGGCAGCATGAGGTTACATAGGAAAAATAAAGCATGGTTTAAATCTTGTCCCTACAAATCATCCTATGGCATTAGCTCTCCTGCAACCTGGAACTGGGGCTCAAGACTGAGGCACTGATGGTGTTGGAAGGCAATTGGATACAGAGTTTTAGAAAATGGGCTTTAGACCCAGAAAGATATAACTTTGGATCCTGACACTGCCGATTGCTACTGTTTGGTCTTGAGCCAATTCTTTGAATGTCCTGGGTTTTTTGTTTGTTTGCTTGTTTTCAGTTATCTTACTTACAAATTGATGGGAATAATATCTACTCCATAGGATTGTTTTGTGTATTGAGGAAATGGGTGCAAAATGTCCAATTTAGTACCAGGCACTTGGCAAGTACACAATGTTAGTATTAGAAAAGCTGTATAGTTTAAAAGCAAATCTGTGACTTTGGAAATAATCAAAGTAGTACCAATTCAGGTTTTGCAGCTTACTAGCTGGTATATCTTGGAAAATTGGTTAATTTCTCTAAACTTTGTATACATCATTATGTCATAGCATTAATGTGAGGTTTAATGAAACAATATATGTAAAATACTTGTCGTCATGCCTAGAACATAGAATGGATTTCATGATTACTTTGTTTTCCTGTTGTTATTTCATAAAAGTCTTAGGCAAAGTTATTAAAAAAAGATATAATTGTCTTTATGCTGAAGTGGGGCTTTGTCAAATGTGGATGAGACTGTCAATGACTATTGTCAGTGTACAACCATGTACTTTGGGAGCCAGTCTCTGCTTCTCTCTTGATTTTCTCCTTGTTGCTCTGTTCTAGCTACTCTGACCTTCTCATGTCCATCTTGGAGCCTCTGCTCCTTCTGTCCTGAATACCCTTTGTCCAAGGTTGTTATCACTGGCTCTTTCTCTTCCCTAGGATAGCAGGTGGGACGTCTCCATCTCTCACAGGCCTTCTCCAACCATACCACCCAAAGTACCTCCTGTCCTTGTTCTGCTCATTTCCATTCTAGCACCCACGGCTATTGGCAGCTAATTCAGGATTTACCTAGATGAGTGTTATCTACCTCCTTTCATTAGGATATGACATATACAAGGACAACGACCTTGTGTAGCTGTCTGCTTTTGGACCCTTCCTGACACGTAGTCATCATTTGGTAAATAAATAAATGAGTGATGGAATGACTTTAACACAACAAAAGAGACCTTTTCAGCTAGTATTTGATATAAAAGTTGTTTTTTCTTGGCAAAAGCCAGGGTGGTACGAAAACAAAACAAAACAAAACAAACTTTCCAACCCCTGAAATCTAGAGCAGAGAGACAGCTCAAACAGAGGTATTATGCAGAACATGTACCAAAATGCTTACATTCAAGCATTTCCCCAGATCTAAGTGCATCTATACAAAGGTATATCAGTAGCCACGATAGCAAGAGCTGTTATTGAAAATTTCAAACACTAAGTTTGGACATTGAGAAAATCCGCAAGCAGAGAGATGGAGATTAGTTTGCCTTTAGTCTAAATTCCTAGTTTTTGGAAAAAATATTTTCCTGGAACATGAAAGAGAATCAGAAGATCACACACACACACACACACACACACACACACACACACGGAGCCAAAGGAACAGGAATCCAAACACAACCAGAACTGTGAAAATCCCTCCAGCCATACCTGACTAAAATGCTTACCAATACATCAGTGACTAAAAATGCATTAAATCTGCAACATACTTTTACATGTAATTTGATATGCAAATGTCCATCAAGCCTCATCATTTCATTCTCATTTACCCCAAATCCCAAGCAAAAGGAACTCTTTAATTTTTAATTTGAACCAGGTGGACCAAAATGACAAGAACAGTCAAGTTTTTGAAACCCAGTGTGAACAGAGTCAGTAAGCAGCACCCCTTGAGGAAATGTTATCTGAGCAAGGTTTAATCTGCTCTAGGTGAGTCACACGTTTCTAAACCTTAGAGCTTGCTTTCCACCACTGGAATGCTCAAACATGAGCAGGCTTGAAGTTATTCTTACACTCAGGGAATAAAAAAGTGCAAGAATGCTTTTTCTTGATGATTTTACAGCCCCCGCCCTTCTAATAGAAACCAGCAGCATTCACTTGCGCCACAGTGGCACCCTTTGTCAAATTACTATTCCAGTGGGCTAAGTAATGCCCCCACGGACAGAAAAGTTAATCTCTTTCCAAAGAGCCCCATTTCCACCCAGAAAGTAGCTTATTTGCATGGCAGGAGCAGATTCTGTGTTATTATGTTTCCACAGCAGCCAGGTTCATAGGTTAACCACATGGAGTGTTAACAATAATTTCTTTTCATCCTTTTAAAGTTATTTTCATTTCATTAGCTACCCCCTTGCTCTTTAATTAGTCTCTGTTTAGGTTTTGTGGCTGCCATCATCACATTTCTATCAGGGGACAGGGTTGCTACCTTCAAGTCAGCGTACACACTCCACAGATACACACACACACACACACACACACACACACACACACACCCCTTCTCTCTGACTGTGCCTTCCACGGACCTCAGCTGGAGTGCGCCAACCTGTTTTTCCTCTTCTCTGATTAGGCCCTTGCTATCACCTGCCTTCAGTGCCCGCACACTTTGCCACCCTCATTACCTCATACCGGCAGCCTCTATCCAATGACTGCCTCCCTCCAGGAACCTGAGACTCCACAGTCCCCACCTAGTTTGTGCCTTTAATTAAATTCTGGTCCCCAGCCACCACTGCCAAGAGTCAGACATATCTTGAAAGGTTCAAGGTTAATTACCCAGGGCACTGCAAACCCTCCACGCTGGAGTCCTGGAAGAGGAACGGTGGTACAATGGTAACATACTAGGATTTCTAACATGCGTGCAACGCTGCTCCTGAGGGAGGCGTCCCAGATGCAGCGGGAAGTCAGTCAGGTGTGAGGAAAGCTGAGCATTCGCGGTGACCATCATGGGACAGCACAGTGCTACGTTTATTTTTTAAAATTCAACCTGCTTCCTTTTATTGAGGAGTTGGATATGGTCTCTTTCTCCTTTCCTCCCTCTTCACTCTTTCTTTCTCTCCTCTTTTTCTCTTTAAAAAAGCAGAAGAAGAAATCAGGCTGACGCTAAAATAAACAAAACTCCCAATACTATTTTGATCATTTAAAAAAGTTATTTGGGTTATTTTCCCTAGAATATGCTAATAATTTATCACCTTTAAATGCTCCAGATTTCTATAACTTTTCATAAATTAAATATAAGACCAAAGAGGAAAAACTCTTTTGGAACCTCAGAAAACAAGTTTCCAATGTAAATAAGGTAAAAATTTGATTTAATTTGACAGTCTTTGAATCTCTAAGATAAGGGACATCTTAGTAGTTATTAAGACCAAAACATATCTGATGGGTCGATTCTTTCAAGAACAACCTTGAAAAGTGGTTGCGCTCTTTTTCCTTCAGTACCTCCAGGGATGGGAAGTTCACCCTCCTAAGAAGAGACCACTCAAGATCTAAGGAATCCTTGGAAATGCTACAACTTCCACCTATTACAGTTTTTTGAGGTCTCATAGAACATGTCTAATTTTTTTTTTAACCGTGGTAGATATTCTGTGACTGTAAGTCTTTCTTTTTCAGGTTAATATTCCAGATTTTTGACTGATCTCTTGCTTGTGTGCCTGATCCCAGGAACCATGCTCTACTTGTTAATGCTAGCACTCTACAAGGAATACTTAAGCTTCTGAAAGGGCTGGAGGTCATAATCGTTCTTCTTGCTTCCAGTATCCGTCCTCGCCTGAACAAGTTATGCCTGGTCCTTTGCAGGACCAGGCTCCAGGCAAAGTGCAAAGGGCCCCAGCCCCTGCCAAGCCCAATCAGAGGAATCTTCAAATCAGGTGCCTATAGACCTTATCTAGAGACATAAAGACTTCAAAGACCAACAGAATTTATATAGTTGATAGGAAGTGGATACTTCTGAAAATATCACAGGAAATGTATGAGAAAAAATATGGCTCTTAACTCGTACCTAGCAAAAATCCTCAGTCAGACCTCAAGAGGCAAAATGCTGTTCCACTAGAAAGAGAAAGAAAGAATCAAGGGATTTCAAGAAAGAATCAAGGAAATTCAGTCTAGAAATCTTGATTGATTACATGAGAATAAGATGTTATTTCCAATTTTCCCAAACAATCAGATCCTTGATTACTTTTTAAAAATTCTAAAATGTCTTCTTATTCAGAAAAAAAAGACTTCCTATTTGAAGCATTTGCCTGTGGAGTTTGCATTATTTCTCATTGCAAAGAAATATCAGTGTTTGCTTTCTTTTCTACTAATAGATCTATTAAAAGGAAACCTACTCTCTAAGCATGGACCATAGTCCACACTGTAGACCCCACTCTTTCCCACACAGTTCTGCATGGTATATGCTGATGTGAAATGACTTATACCTGTCATTGTAATGTCACTCAGGATAATTCCCAGTATGATGATATTATCTCATAATCTGTAATAAATGTTCCACCACAGTGTGGAGTGTTGATAGAGGGGTGTTGTATGGGAATTCTACACATGTGCATGATTCTTTTGTAAGTTCACAACTTCTGTAATAAAAATACATTAAAAATTAAAAAAAAAAGGAAACCTACTTTTTCCCCTTTTAATCTTCTTTTCATTTCTAATATAGTGAAAAGGAAAACAAAACCTAATTCCTCAGATTTTTTAAATCTACAATGGAATTTTAAAATACTACTAATAAAATTGCACAAAAACAACCCATTACCTGCATTGAAAATTGTCACTCCATAAACTATCGAAAACATGTAAGAAACATTCTGTTCAGCTACTGTCTCTTAAGTACCTCCTTTATGTCAGCACTGATCCTAAAAACTTTGTACATGATGTATTAGTCAGCCAAAGGGGTGCTGATACAAAATACCAGGAATCTGTTGGCTTTTATAAAGGGCATTTATTTGGGGTAGAAGCTTACAGTTACCAGGCCATAAAGTATAAGTTACTTCCCACACCAAAGTCTGTTGCCACGTGTTGGAGCAACATGGCTGCTGACATCTGCAAGGGTTCAGGCTTCCTCTACCTCCTAAGGCTCCATGGTCCCAGCTTCATCAAATATCAGCTGTAGGCTGGGATATGTCTTTTCTCTCTCCCTGGGCTTGTTTCTCTCTGGGCTCAGCTGCTCTTTTCTCCCCACAAGGCCAGCTGTAGACCATCAGGCGAACGGCTCGTCTCTCTTCCCGGGGCCTCTGCCATGTCTGATGAAGCCTTCTCTCCTTCCTCATGTATTTTCTTCTCTGTGTGTTTACTTTCTAGGGCTCCAATATCAAAACTCTAACTAATTCCTCTGCCTTGTCGTTTTCTCTGTGAGTCCCCACAGGCACTCAATGTCCTACTGACTTGGTCCAATCAAAGCCTTAATCATAATTTAATCAAGTAAGAGTGAAACCTCTGAATCCAATACAATATGCCCAGAAGAACAGAACAGTTTACAGACATAATCCAATATCTATTTTTGGTATTCAGAAACAATATCAAACTGCCACACATGGTACCTCATTTAATTTTCTAATGACCTGATGAGTTAGTTTGCTATCATCAAAGCTTTAAAGATGAAATCACAGAACTTCAACGAAATTTGTAACCATACCCAAGGTCACCGAGCCAGTAGGGGTGAAATGGGGATGTGACCCAGATCAATTTGATAGTCGTTGAATAAGTGGTTGAACTGATACAGGGATCAATTAATGAAGGTTATGCTGCCTATTCAATGACAGATTATATAATGCATCAAGCAATAATCATGATGAGTTGTCATTTTTCAAACTGTTCTGGATTCAGAGATTGATGCCTTAGATATGTAGTTTCTACTGTTCTTTTGCAGTGGAGATGAAATGCACCAGGATAGAATTCAATAGCTGAGGATCCCCATGAAACAAAAGGGAAGAAAAGATAAGCAGAGTTGCACCAGTAAGCAAATTAACAATCTAGATTAACAACGATACCTATAGTAAAGTCTCAGACAATCTCCCCAGCTTGGCTCACAGTAAGCAACTAGTGATTGATAATATGTTTGGGGTGGCATAATCTGGTGGCCTAAAGGATCTCTTCTTAGCTCTGCAGACATTTTGTAACTTCCAAGCACTGAGTCTGTATTTCTATCACCACCTAATTTGCCAGAGATACACTTCAGGAAAAGGCTATGGAAAATCATGAATTACTATTTGGGAAACTAAAATCACTTAAGGCTACCCAATATAACTAACCATGTGTCATTATTTTACCTTCCATATTAGTACAGGATACAGCCAAAGCCATTATTATTTCTATTTCTTCTCCAGGCAATCTGATCAAGAAAGCCAACTATAAAATGTAGGCAGTTTGATAATTAGCCAATCCAACCTATTAATTTTACCTGTCTTTCTACCACTTTGCATTCCTTTCCTTTCCTTATTTATTTAAAATATGAAATAATAATCCTTAAACAGATTGGTATAGCTATATTAATCTATATGAGAAATGGATGGGTATTATCAGGGCTAATGGAACTGAGAAAGTTTGAAGATGTAAATCCTCAAGCAAAGTGGCTAGTTCACAAAGAGGTAGTGTATTAGTCAGCCAAAGGGATGC
>JAQZBX010005912.1:25008-54920 GCA_029593785.1 Cabassous unicinctus
TGGTATAGGGCTCGTGTTGCTTCCTGGGGCTTGTTTCTTCCTGTCTGTTCTCTCCACAAGGTCAGCTGTAGACTATCAGGCTCACCTGTCTTCCCCAGGGCCTTGTCTATGGGGCACTCTCTTTCTGTGTATCTACTTCTGCGTTCTCCTTCTCCGTGTGTTTACTTCCTGAGTCTCCAGCATCAAAACTAAAACTCTCTCCTCTGCCATGTCATTTTCTCTGTGAGTTCCCGCCCTCCAATCTTAATTTAATCAAGCACAAGTGAAACCTCTGAATCTAATACAATCTAACAAACCCAGAGGAACAGACTAGTTTACAAACATAATCCAATATCTATTTTTGGAAGTCATAAATAATACCAAACTGCTACAGGTAGTAAGGTGTAAAGGAAAGAAACTGGGTGAAGGATAACTTCTGCTACAAATAAGCAATGAATCAATAGAAGCAGGTTTCATATTTCAATGCTGTTCAGCACTGCAAAGTTTGTAGAATGCCATAATTCCTGAGCTAAAGATGTGAGAAAATGGGGGTTCCTGTAGAGGTTTGCTATATTTCTGTTTCTGTCTTTGAGAAGAGAAAGAAAACTTGAAACTGCCTTGAACATTAGAACATTGAGCATGTGGGTTATTTCAGTGGTGAAATAACAGGAAAGTAACTACTAAGGCATGAACCAAAGAATGGAGGAGTGTGACTGAGTCCCATGGCAGTCCTAGGAGACACTGTCTGGCATTCTGGGAGGGAGGTTTGTGCCCCAGTCTGCCCTGCAGAACCAGCTCTGGCCTCATAGTGTTGGCCCAAGGACTATCTTAAAGAACATTTCCCAAGAAAAAAAAATCTACAAGTTGTTTCTTTGACAAATTATAAGCTTGAAATGATTATTTACTCACTCATGTATTTATTAGTTCAATCAATATTGATTAAACTACTAAATGCAAAGCATTGTGTTATGTTATGGAGACATAAAAATGAAATACAATCTAAGTCTTGTCCTCTAAAAGCTTATAATGTATTGAGGAAGACAGTCACATAAACTCTCTATGTACTTGGCACTTAATACAGCTTTTCTAATTACATTTCATTTAATCCTTACCAAAAAAAAGTGTATTATTATCATCCCTATTTTATGGATTAAGAAACTATGGGTCAAAGAGGCTAAGTTGCCAGTGCAAGTCTATGGAGCTGCAAAGTGACAGAGCTGGAATTTGAACTTGGGCCTGGGTCACTACAAAGCCTGAACTCTTAACCACTGCACTCTGGTGTAACACAGCAGCATTGTTCATAGATGCTGTGTCTATAAAACTGGATACAGTGCACAGTGAGGAATAAAAGAGCATAATCAGATCCACCCGGGAAGCAAAAGGAATGTTGAAAGGTTTCAGAGAAGAGCTATTTAGGATGAGAGGACTTAACTACCTTGAATGGTATTTTATTCCAACTATTTCTACCCTATTTTAGAAATGGAATACAGAGTTCAAAACTGTTCAAAACTGATGTGTACAATGAGTCAGTGGCAGCGCCACAGATAGAAACATTTTCTCTTAAGTCACCCTTTGCTCTCCCCAGGAATCTCTAACAGGATGTCACCTTGAAAATGGAACTGAGATTAGGCTTAGGAGAGACAATTTAGGCCAGCATTTCTAAAGCTCCCTGTGATGGGACAGTAATGTGACACTTTGGGAGTCTTTTGAATTTTTAATCATTATCCACGGCTCAGACATGTGGGGAAGGAAATGTCTGCATCTCACCTGCTTTGCACCCAGTAGGAGTGCAATCATTGCTTGTGGTTTGTGGAGTTACGAACGGGTCATCCTTACCTTTAATAAGGGAATGGTGGCCCTGATGGGAGCTTAGGCATCTAGACAAAAGCATCCACAGATGAGCCATAGAGTTTCCTGGAAGAATCTTCCAAGAGGGTGGAGAAAGGGCTCACAATAGTGGTGGAAGAAGAATGAAAAGGAAGTATAATCAATAAAACGGAAAAGTTCTAGTGTTCTGAAATTTAAGGAAAAAATACAAGCTAAGGATTTCTTGTATGGTTCTTAGGATATAAAAAATAAGATTTTAGATGAAATAAAGAGTTTCTTTCAATCCCATTGAGGGAATCAAAAGATGTTATGAATGACAGTTAATGGGCAACAACCCAATAGTTCAGAATTAGATATTCTGAATGAGACTTGTGGGAGAATGAGTTGGCATTCCTTTAAAGCAATTGCTTGTATCTTCCTGGAAAATACGTAGTGCTACAGCTGGGTACATCATTCAGACTATGGTGGCTTGATAGTGGAATTTAATATTAGGACCAGAATAATATCTCAGGCTCATACTCATTTATATGTAATACAAAATGGGAAGATACTATGCCAACTCGTCTCTTTTTCTCTAAAACTAAACTATATCTCTGCAGCTGCAATGCCTTAAACTGAGTTAATGTGCTTCGTTTAATTAGATTGCAAAACCGGAAAATAAACCAGATAAGTGACTAAATTTAAATGGAATAAAGGCTTTTCCATCCTAAAATGTGTTCCTAGAAAATGTGGAGTAAGACAAATTATGGCAAAGGCGGGTAAACATGTGTTCGTATGCTGCTATGTTCATCTGCTTCTGCAGCTGTAAAAGGCACTTGCATAGGGTGGGATGGTGAGCTGATGGCATTTCCCTAGGAAAGAGCGGGGCATTCTAGCTCTTCATGTTGAATATAGCAGGATTCAAAAAGAATAAATAGTTTTACTGGCTACAGAATAGAGACTAAGAAAAAAGCTCCCTAAGTACCACCTGGAATTCTAATGTCAAATATTTGCCAATATCATTTAATTTTAAATTATTGAATTTCCTCCCCAAATATTCAGAAGGCTATTATTTCACTATTTTGGGGCAAGGTGTTGGATAATAGATACCACATAATAATAATAGACAAGTAATATTTATTGAGCCCTTACTAGGTCCCAGACATTGTAAAAGGCATACTAGCTCATTTAACCTCTCAGCAAACCTATAATATGGGTACAATAATTATTCACACTTTGTGAATAAGCTTAGAGAGGTTTCAAAAAGCCTCTCTAAGAAGCTTAAGAGAGGTTTCAAAAAGTGCCTAAAGTCATGCAGTTAGCAATTTTCAGCAAATTGTGAATGAACCATCTATGAAGCTATTGGTAAACAGGTTTTACTTGCTACCAAGTCTAGAAGGACTTTCCAGTGACAAAGTCATCACTTCTATCTCTAACATCCGTGGCTCAGAAATACTCATTTTTGGTACATTCCTCAGATGAGAAAAGCAGAGGAACCTTGTTCTAATTGTGGCCCCCACTGCATGAACTGTGAACTAAGCCGTTATGCAAGGTTCCTTGTGATGCTCTAACATCACCCAGTGGGACACCGGGGCTGTTTGGGCCTATGGATGAGTTCCTCAGCCATCATCTAGTGTTCTAGCCCAGTGCTGCTCTGTCTACACACAGTTCCCCTAAAGTTCTTGTCAAAATGTGGATTCTGATCAAGTAGGTCTGGGGTGGGGCCTGAGACTCTGCATCTGAAATAAGTATCCAAGTGATGTCCACTTTGAGCAGCAGTGGGCAAAGAAACCAGGATTCAGCCATGAACAAAATGATCCATTCCCTGAACAGCAAGCAGTAGCTCTGAGAAAGCTGTGGGATTTTGCCAAATCCTATTTTTGTTATGTTATAAATAATTCATCTATTTTCCTAATTTACAAATTAGGTCCAAAGATCAACTGTTGCCCAGGCTGCAGAAAAATTCCCGTTTTTCAAAGTCATTCTGATTTACTCATAGGGAAAGTAAACAAGAGGTCTGGGCACAGAGGAATGGTCTAAGACCCTCAATTCTAACTGTTCCCACCCAAGAGTCTGACCTGCCAGCTCTGAGCTGAGGAGCACAATAATTATATAGATTCAATAGACTATGAGCTGATTTAGCAAATTTTATCGGTATGAGTATAAGAATAAAATTTAAGCTGTAAGGCTAACCCTATCCTTTGTACCTGGCAAAAGACCCATAAAGTATGCATCTCTATCTCTAGCAGCCTCTTTCTACTGTGTATGTGTATCTTTCTTATAGAAACAATATCATAGAAAAAATATTTACTTGCTACATCTTTATCTCTGCATTAACACTGATCTCTGAGAGTGAGGGTTGTATCTTATTATTTTATGTAAATAAAATGTCCAGGATAGCCAGGTGCTGATTAATTATTATAATATTTACAATAGCAGATATTATCGGTTAAGTGCTTGCCTTGTGCCTAGCCTCATGCTAAATGTTTAATATACATTTGATCACATTTAGTCCTCAGAACTACCTGATAGTAATTAGCATTCCTTTTACACAGACAAGGAAGCTGATCCTAGCATTACTTGTTTTACTGATTTCTCTACAGCATTTAAAAATTTTTTTTTTAATTTAAATTAAATTTTTTTTTTTTAAGATTCTTAGATTACATAAATGTTACACAAAAATATAGGGATTCCCATACGCCCTACCTCCCACACCTCCCACAACCTCCCACATAAACATCCTTCATTAGTGTGGCACATTGATTGCAATTGATAAACACATCCTGGGGCTTTGTCATTAAGCATGGACCATAGCTCACATTGTAGACCACACTCTCTCCCACACCGTTCTGCATGTTATATGATGATATAAAGTGGCCTATATCTGTTGTTGTAACAGGACATGTTAAATATCATCAAGATTTATAAAAGTGTATGGTCTAAAATGTAAACCATAGTGTAAACCATTGACAATGTTTAGTAGCTATGTTTCACTATTTGTGTATCAGTTATAAGAATGCTACCATCCACATATAAAAAGGTATTAATATGGCGGGAGGAAAGGGGGAGGATGTTGGGTATATGAGAGTCTCCTGTATTCTCTGTGTGACTTTGCTGTGACCTAAAACTTTGTTGAAAACAAAATGTAAAATAGTGAGACACTGGGGAATGAGAAGGGGAAGGTGCCACGGTACAGACTGGACACCAGATATTGCAGTGACGAAAGGCAAAAGGTCAAAAATTTTTCTTTTATATTTTTCATTTTTTTAATATCCCAATCTTTTAATTTTATTTTATTTTTAATTTTTAAAATTTTTTTATATATTTTATCTCTAACATTTAAACTTATCATTATTAGTTCCTTTTCCTATTAATTGTATTCAGTTATTGTAATGGCTTCATCTTTGAAGAAGCTTTGGATCACAGAAGGTTACAACTGGGGCGGGGGAGGATCGTTGGTGTGGGGTGTCAGGGATGGGGGGTGCATGGGAGGAAGTTCACCTGAACATAAATATAAGGTATATAAGATGTTCAATGCTCACGGGGCATTGTCACAGTGGGTGGAGAATCACTCAATAAATGAGAGAATACTGAATTCCCACCCTGGAGAGCTCTGCCACATTCTCTAAGGGAGCAGCAGCAGTTCTCTATAGTATTTTGATAGTGTTGGTTACTTCCTGGCTCCTGAAATACTTTTTTCTCTGTACATTCCATTTTTCTATTTCTTCCCCTCTTTAGCTACTTCTTTATTTTTCTTACTATGCCTTTACTCTCTTCTACCACCAACTACATGTAGATTTCCCCAAGGTTTGAGTGTGGTCCTCCGACTTACCTCTGTCTACACCCTATTCCCTTCAGATCCCATCCACTCTCAAGGCTTCAACTATTTCCTCCATTGCAAACCCTCCAAAATCTGTCTCTCCAGCTCTTTCTTCATCTTGGGGCCCAATCCTACATATCCACTGCTTCCCATAAAATATCTTTTTTGCATTCCAGTGCATCACCTTAGCACAAGGCTTTATAACCTTGGAGCAGTAGTGTCCTGATCAACTTCTCTTCATTCCTTCTCTATTCTCATCCATCCTTGCACATGTCCTTACATATTTTCCCATGAAGCTGCTTTTCTGCTCAAAACATCTTTATGGTTTCACATTGCCAGAAAGACTAATTCTTAATTTTGAAATTCTACAACAGCCCAGATACCTTTATTGCATTCAAGTTTTAAAATTTAAGTTTCTTTCAAAAATTTCACTGCTCACCATATGAAAGTTTTATTCTAACTACCACTATATAACCTTTCTATTCTGGCCAGACACATCATTCTCTGAGCAATCCCTATGCATTCTGATTGCTTTCTTGAGATCATTCAATGCTACCCCATATATATCCCCATTTCCTCATGGCTTATCCAAATCCTACTCATTCTTCAAAACCCAGCCCACTTCATGCTAACTTTGTAAGGTCAATCCAGCCTTTGCCTCCTATGAATTTCTAAGACAATAATTCTTTTTGAGACATACACATGTAAATCAGCTGTAGATATTTTTGAAAATACAAGGGAACAGGCCCCCTGTCAGAAATACCGATCAGAATTTCTGTGGATAACTTATAAAAGTTCCATACGTCATTCAAATAGACACCCATGATTAAGGACCACTTTTTAAAGACATTTAGCGTTATTCTTTAAAGATAGTCACATATATGTTATTCACATATAGTTATATATTCACATATATGTTAATTGCTTTCTCAGTGGACTGGGAGTTCTTTGAGGATAGGGAGCTATGACTATATTTGGTATCTCTTAAAATCTTATGAGAGTATCTGATATACAATAGAAGAATAAATATTTGTTGATTGGTTCACTTTAAGAATACCGCATTCTGTGTAAAATTAAGGAAAATAATCACATAGGAGGAAGCAAATTCTGTTACTACTCTGAGATGCTCCCCAAATGGGGGACATGCTGTAAAGACAGTGTTCAATAGAGGTATACAATTAATTATTGATAGTTAATTCTTTGGGCAATTTTGAGTTTCAACATCACAAAACATCTTATGGTCAGAAGCCTTAGAGGTAAACAGAAACATTATCTTATTATCCACAAACTTAATCTTCAAAAATCTCACTACAAACGAGTTTTCCATACTAAAAAACCCAACTAAACAGTGAAAAGTGAAAACTTTGAACAGTGATATAAAGCAATAAGGATTTATTTTTCTTTCTCTTCTTGAACTAAGGGGGTATAATTTCGCTGGGCAAATCTTTATAAGCCTCTTTTATTGCTGCTACTCAGCCACTACCTCTGAAATAAAAATTGAAAATGACAATAATAATAAGTTTTTCATGTGTTTATAGTACTCAGCTCTCAAATTCCAGAAAACCTTGTTGATGCTCTTTTCTGACTCCGGAGTTGGTAAAGGGTAGGTTGACTAAAGTGACTCTGATAGGCCATGTGTTTACATTGATCCATCTAACCAGAGTCTTACTACAGCCTCTCCTCAATCACAATTGATTTTAGTTATATTCTAATTGGGGAATGACTCATCAGGGAGTGAAGGGGAAAATATTGCTTTTTAACCAAGCATGTTTCATGTAGAAACTGTGAAACCTGAATGCAGGTCTCTTTCTCTGCTCTTGGTTGAACATATCTTCTATTCTTAATCTTTGCCATTGATTGCAGAACTTACAATGTCTTAAATACATACTTTCAATGTGTCAAAGTTGGATATACTTCATTAACTGCTGCCCTGCCTATCAGTATGCATTAAACTGTACATTTTGTCTTCCCTTCTACAGTCACAGATCCCCTTGAGTGTGGAGTAGTAGAAGCTCCCAATCAGTATCCACAGAATGCATTGGTAATCTGTCACTATGGGCGAATCTCTTGTAATCTTTAGGTACAGCACTGTGACAGCCCTGGGGAGCCTTCTTCACTTCACTCCTAGTTGGTAGAATGGAGTGAGGCACCGTGGGATTTAGCCAGTCATTTGCCAGAAGAGGGGACCCAATCTAGGTTTAACACATCCACTTCACTCTCATGGGCCACTTGTTCTTTCTCTCTCTTTGACCTGCAATTGGGCCCAACATATCAGTAGCTCACTGTATGCCTGCAGCTTTGCAAAGGAATTTGCTTTATTTAGGACCAGCCCGACTTAACAGCTAGGAAAGAGCCATGTGAGTAGATGCTAAGGATTCCAGTAATGAAATCCCACCAGTTTGTTATGGAAATCGAATACAATATGCTTGCCGTGGATATTTAATGTAACGTTCCGCTGCATATAGGAGAAGCAATTAGGCTGCTGAAAATTGTGTTCGCGTTCCCCATAATTCAATACTGACCACTGTTAGCAGTGCAAGATGTGACAGGACTGATAATTAATTTTGCATGCAATCAGTGTGATAAGAGGGAAGGGAAAGGCAAGGAGAGAGGAGGGAGAAGAAAGGGGATCTATATTCAGAGGTAGATCAAATGTTAATTCCAAGGTCTGATAATGACTTCTGCAGAACCAGACTTTGGGTGGGAGAACAATTCAGCCGATTTCCAACACAGAAAATGAGTTTCCATGCTACACGTGGAAAAAAAATCGTGAAGGCCATCCATGATAATTTCCTCTCTATGCTTCTCTTCTTTGAGCTAAAGACTAATTGGACTTTATTTACATTCATAAATAAGTGAACAGTCAGCTCTTCTAAGGGCAGTTACAAACCTTGGGCCTTCTGTTCCCTTTGTGCTCCTAGAAGGAAATTCTTATTTGAAATGCTCTGTGTGTATGTGAGTGTATATGTGTGAATATGTGTTCTATCTCAATAGAACCATCACAGAGTTCAATTGCCCGGAAGCCTCTCTTATCTGCTCTCTACCAGATGTCAAGTCTGGCATTTTTTGTAGGACTTAATGCCTTTTAAGGTTTTTAACAACAGCAGCAGATACCTTTGATAGGAGACAGATAATTGGGCACAAACTGCCATCAGAAAATAGAGCATGGGCCTTTTGATATCTGTATGCCTATCTATATTTCTAGCTAGGTAGGTAGCTAGTTAGCTAGCTAGCTATCAACTCTTTGCCTATCTAATACCTCTTAGTTCTATGGCCACTACAAGTGCCACAACCCAGGTGGCTTAAAATAACAGAAATGTATTATTTCACATATCTAGAGGCTAGAAGTCCAAAACAGTGGTGTCAAAATGTCCATTCCCCCCTCTGAAACCTGTGGAGGAGAATCTTTCCTTGCCTCTCCCTAGCATCTGGTGATTTTCCAGCAATCCTTGGCTTTCCTTGGTTTGCAGGTGCAGTACTTCAATCTCTACCTCTGTATCACATGGCCTTCTGCTCACATGCATCTATGCACTTCTCCCTTCCTAAAAGGACACGAGTTATCTTGGATTAAAGTGACACCTTACTACAGGATGACCTCACCTTTATTATGTTCATCTGCAATGTTCATATTTCCAAATAAGTTCACATTCTGAAGTACTGGATGTTAGGACTTCAACATATCTTTTGATGGACACAATCAATCCCTAACATAATTGATCTACCACTTTCAAATGCCAGTATTGTAGGATTTCAACTAAGTCTATTATTAGATGAACTGTACTGCGATGTGGTGGAGAAACACCAGTTCTGGGCTTGCTGGCATAGTTCAGCCCTGATTTAGTGTGTTTCCTGCTAGACTGGAATGAAAGGTTGACTTCCAAAGGACTGTTTGGGATTCATCTCTATATACTGTGAACCTGGCTAGCTCTTGGTGGGTAGAAGTGATCATTATGTATTGATTGAAATAAATGAGTGAACATTGATTCATAAATGAGTCATCAGTCAGCTGAGCAGTCTGTTAGAGTCTGATGGGATTTAGGACTGTATGGGCTGAAGCTCACTGGTCTAGGGGTATGATTCTCACTTAGGACTGTATAGGGCTTTAAAAGATCTTTGGGCAAAACCACCCAATTAGTGCAACTCTTGTCAATTAGCTATAAAAAGAGAACCCAATGCCAAGGTTAATGTGAGTTATCTCTTTGCTACTTGGAGCAGAGAAATGCTTTGGCTAAACAAGGCTAAACGAGGACAGCGTCTGTGCAGCTGGCAATGTACATCCTGAAGCTTGGAACATCCATAGACACAAGAGGCACTTTGGAGCTAAGCTCTTTCCTCTTGGAGGCAGAACAATTGATTGGAACTTGCACAAAGTTTATATATGTACTAATTAGGAATTGAGCTCAGCATGAGTATCAGTAATAGAAAAAATAGTAGCATAAACACCACAAAGGTTTATTCTCTCACATAAAAAGCCCAGTAATAGGGAGTCTAAAGCTGATTAAGAGAGTTCCATGAAGTCATTAGAGGCAGGGACACTTCTATCTTTCTCTTTTATCTTTGTATTTCACCATCCTTAGTACCTGACTCCCATTATTAAGGTTGACTCATGATCCATTATGGCTGCTGAACTTCCAGGATCATATCCATGATCCAGGCAGGAGGAAGGGCAAAAGGGGTGTCCCTTGCACCTGAATTTGAACCCATTAAGCAGCCTTTCTAAATATATCACTCAATAGTTCTGTGTACATATCAATCATCAATCTTTAAGTTACATGCCCACTCAGCTTCTAGGGAAGTTAGAAAAATATATGTATTTTAAAGCATGGACATTGTCATTCTGAATAAAATTGGAGATTTGTTAATCAGAGAAAAAGATTTTTAAAAAAGGATATTGGGTGGAGATTGGCAGTTTCTTTCATGTGGTTACATAAAGCCTGCCCAGCTCTTCCATCACACTGGCCTCGTTTGGCTGGTCCTCTTTTTCCATGGACTTTGTGGTCATCAAAAAAGGATCACTGCACTGGATAGAAGGGAGATGTCCCTAGAGTAACTCTATCTGGAACAAGTTGCCCAGGTGCACCATGCAGGCCTCTCAGCATCCAAGAATCCCCATACCATTGTCCATCACCCTAGTTCTATCACTGAGCCAGCGCATTTCTCAAGAGCACTCACCAACTTTTGGAAAATGATACCTACTGGTGATAATGGTCACAGGGTAAAATACACACAAAAGGAGGACAAAAGGAAAAGAAAAAAGGGTCTGGAATCTCCAGGTATCTCAAGCTTTACAATTGATAGGACATTTGCATTAGCATTGATTCCTTTGAGTGGATTTAGATGCCTTTGTGGATTTAGAAGGTCCTAAATAAGAGTGTCAAAATTCAGTATCTGTCTAGTTATTATCAGGGCATATATGTTTCACAGTAAGCTCAAATTCTTATATATTAACAAGATTAACAATCCCTTAATCACCTCAATAATTGATTTAGAAGAAATGACAATAGCAGCACTCTATTCAGCACTGAGTATAATCTATGTATTATGCTAAGCATAATCCATATATATTTTAATTTAATTCCCAGATATTGCTTGTTCCCATTTTATAGATAAAAAGCAAGTGTTAAGTTTCCCAAAGCCATGCAGCTATTAGTAGAGTCAGAATTTCATAGAGAAACTGTGGCTGCAAATCCCACACTTGAAACCTCTGAATAATAAATGCTTCCTGAAAGATAAGTTTTCTCACGGCTGATTGGTGTTATCCTGCGTTCTAGTCCTCCTCAACTCACTGTTTGTAATTTGAGCAATATCGTATGACTTTAAATAATTCATGTCTATTTTGCTTAGTGTTCTACATAATTATATATTATAAACAATTTGTTCTTGCCTTTCCCACTTGACAAGTATTATATATGTTTTCTGGTATATTTTGCTTTGATCCCTTTAGCAATTTTGCACAAGGAACCTGCCCGTGTTTTTGGATTGGCATGTTCTTCCTACATTTTTTTTTTTTAAATGAAGAAAATACTGTTATTACTAACTGAACCTGTATCCTAAATTTGATTTTCCAAAAGTTGAGCCACTCCTTTTGGATTTTCTCTAGGTAGCAAACCAAAAACTATCAGTCAATTGTGACCTTTTAAGAAAACCACATATTCTAGAAGGGGTTGCATCACATCCTACAGGCAAATTGCTCTCTCCAACCAGAATTGTTACATCATTTTCCACCATTGGCAGCTTTCAGTACAAAATTCATAGGATAAAGGATGACTGGACACTGTGATTTGTCTTTTGCTTTGAGAAATTAATGAGCAACTACGCAAATGGTTTTAGTATGAAAATGACCACATGTCAAGAGCTATCTTGACTGGTAAGGAAAGACCTGAGTCTCTTGGGAAAAACTACATCTACATTTACTATAATTAGTATTTTAAATTACCATCAATGAACGCAAATATTTGTGAAGCATCAATAAAATATTTTGTTAGACTGTGTGGAGGATATGGAGAGCATCAGAATTGCTTCCTGGCCTTCATATTTAAATGAAGTTTTGTAGGTTAAATGCCTAGTGCTGTGACTGGCACATAGTAGGAGATCATCAAATGTTAGCTCCTCTCCCATCTTCCTTTCCTTGTCCTTTCCCTTAAAGATTTTACAATTTAATAGCAGAAAAAGGCTATAAACATGCAAACTGTTGAACAGCAACATAAAATTTAAACAGCTATACAAGCAATTTCACATGTTAATTGCCTAATACCACCACCTTAAATTTATTGAGTGCTTCACAGCATTTTCTAACATGTAATGAACCAAAGTAATAATATATTTCTTTAAGACAGCATCGGTTTAGTGGCGCTGCTTATGTTTTTTTGTTTGTTTTATTTTAGTTTGATTTTTCTGCTCTCTGTATATCAGAATCTTTACTCTAACAAGATATGCCCATATCATCAGCATATTGTATGTAACACTATTTGAACATCCAAAGTTCAATGCCTAAATCTCCCTACCCAGTAAGCTCCATGGCATTAGTTCTCTTTGGTATTCCTAATCTTAGCAAAGCATGTGGTATATAGTAATTGCTCAACCAATATTTGATGACTGTATGAATCAACCAACTGAATCCACATTGTGAAGGTAAAAATCATATCACTTCCTCTACATAGTGATATGTAGGGATTAATAAGGGTTGCCCATCTTGATTACCTCCTCATTTAAGATCTAGTAATAATCCCTACCCATTGCTGCCAGAGTTCAATTTTTGTGGTTGTTTCCCTAGTTACATGTGGTAGAATTCTCCTTCCTGCTTCAAAACCCTTAATAAAAATATTAATCTTTTACTTTGCATATGATCAAAACAGTGTCTCTGAGTAGACAGTAACCAATCTATCAATTGATTTCTTCCCAAAGCTTCTATCCAATAGGCCCAGGAAGATTCTGATTTGCCACTCTAAGGTCCTCATCTCCAAGCCATGCATCATTTTTTTTTTTCTAAAGGAATCTATCTCCTGTTCTATGACTGTGGCAATGAGTCTGCAACCCCTTTTGATAGGATGAGTCACTTCCAGTTTGGAGTGTGGGCTGATAACAATTTTCCCATTTGTACATTTCTGAGACAGCCATCATTACTGGTAATATTGTGTTCACTGTCCTGTGGTTTACAATTTTCCTACACAAACTCACCATAGGGAAACTGACCTAGAGGATGAATTATGTGTCTACATATGCATATGAGACGGATCAGGTACTAGAGCCCAAGTCTTCTGATTTGCAGTTCAATTTTCTTTGCACCATGATGCATTGCCTCCCTTTGAGGGATGGAGCCAATAAATATTGTGGGTCTACAGGAAGGGAAGATCATTGTGAGCTGAGTTATACAGGAGAACTTTTTCAAGCATATGGGTCTTGGAATTGGGTCTTGAAATATGTGATCTGAAGTGGAAATGGCTGATCAATAAATACCCTTTATCAATGCACCCCCTGACATTCTTACAGAAAGTAGTTTTTAAAAAGTATATGAAGGCATTGTAAACTATATGTCATTTCAACAGAATATAATTGTCAAGCTTACCATACACAATATAAATGTAAAATACGTTTGCATGTTTTATATTGTTTTATTTTCCCATTTATGCTAATAGTACTCATATTATCTTATGGATTTATTAATAAATATAATAGCTAATGAAAAAAGCATATGAAGAAAAAAAATCCACTAAAAAGTAGGTGGTGCTTTTTTTGTTTGTTTGTTTGTTTGTTTTTTCAGTTTAAAAGCATTTGGAATTGTGTGTCAATTCTGTTTGGCACTTTTATTCATTATTATATTGTCCCATGACATAGGAAAGTTGTGGTGCCCTGGACTGACTGAACACCAGCCATTGCCAGGCAGGGGAGCAGCTGAGCTCACACCAGTAAAAAGCCAGGGGCATCAGCTTCCAATCCTTATACGCCCAAATCCCTTGTTTGTCCTCACTACAGAATGGGGGTATAATCTAGCTGCTAAACAGGGAAGCTATACAAGGAAAACTCTGAAGTTTAACAGAAGCTAATTTTCTTTTTGTTTGTTTTAAGTGAAGAAGGAAAAGATAACAGTGAGCAATCTCTAGCAATGCCAGAAAAATTGATTCATCATCTCCAACACCCTTGCCAATTTCTGTATTTTCCAATCCTTTATCCCTCTAGCAACTCCATCACTCATTTGTCACTAATTCAGTTCTAACTCTAAAATTTCACAGCATTCTGTAAATATGAGGAAAGATGAAAGAGATCATAATTTTACCCCAATGTCATGAAAGTCCCCAAACTCTTCCCTTTACCATTATTTCCTCCAGAATCATTGTATTTGTTGTGCACAGTCTTGGACTTTGATATTTCCAGAATGTTTCATTATATCTAACAATAATTTCCTACAGATACCAAGACAAAATGCAGGCACTTTGTTGAAAAAAGAAGAAAACTCAGAAAATTCAAGGTTGTTTATCAATAAAATCAGATGTCAAGAAGCTTTAAAATATGATCAGAATGA
The DNA here is from genome assembly GCA_029593785.1 of Cabassous unicinctus. Taxonomy (NCBI): domain Eukaryota; kingdom Metazoa; phylum Chordata; class Mammalia; order Cingulata; family Chlamyphoridae; genus Cabassous; species Cabassous unicinctus. Next base: position 39,633 of record JAQZBX010005912.1, read on the forward strand.
TCCCATCGGGAGAAAATATTTAGGGGATCATAGGGTCTAGTCAACTATGAAAAAGATTTTGTCGATTAATATCTAAATACATGACTCAAACTGCTATTTTCCTGTGGTCCTTGAAAAGTTTATTACCTCTGCTTGAATTACTGAAATCCCTTTTTCCCACAAGAAAAGTTTTCCTCCTAGAAAGCAAAAGATATGTTATAAGCAAATCCTCACTATCTCTCCTTTCCCCTGTGGGATCTTATACTTTGCCAGAATAGCAAGAATATTGCTTTTGGATCTCTCCAATCTCTTCCTATCTCTCTGGGATTGAAAATTCACACATAACTGAATATTTCTTTAATTTTTCCAAGTGTTAGAAGAGCAAATTGTAGGTTAGGAGGCAGGTTCTATTTGTTACAACCCCAGGGTTTTTGTTTGAAATGACTATTTATTAAAAATTGACTGGTATAATCAATTTTATATATCTTAGATTTTAGAAAATAAAATGACATATATACAAAGGACGTAAATGGTTTTCTCCAAATTTTGACGTCTCCCTCACATCAACAGATTACAATTGTTTCTGACTGCTAAGCCCAGAAATAGATACACTTCATTGTGACATTGCACAAAAACACACATCCACATACATACATGAACACACATGAGCATGTGTCCACACACACACATATAATGTAAACAAAAGTTTCACAAAAAAAGATTTTCCCTTTTGTCAAAGATAATTCTCCAGCCAAACTAAGTGACTTAATAGCAGCCTCAGTTGTCATGTGGTCCTGTAACATACTGCCTCTGCTAAACTTCCCTTTCTCGTTTCTGCCTAGTAAAGCCCCATAATGTATGCCCAAGCTGACCACAGTGTTCCCAGAACCAATGCCTCCCACATCACACACACACATTAGATTGTAATTATTTGCTATGTCTATTCGCCAGACTCTACTGGGTTCCTTGGAGACCACAGCTCTACATTATATATCTTAGCATTGCCAACAATCACAAAAATATATGGCACACGGTAGATGTTCAATAAATACCCACTGACAAGTCATATATGTATTTGTTCATTGGAAATTCCAACATAAACAAAACTCAGTAAAATCAATGAAAAATTAAAAGCCCATAAGAAAGTTAAATACTTTCTAAAATGTTGCTCATGCAGTGAATTATTAGAGAAAAATGCAGCCGTGACTATGAGATGGTCCATCCTAATTGAATGGGTCACGTTACTGTGCCGTTGTTCCCACATTGCACACTCAGACAGTGAGAGCAGCTGCTGGTGATCATATATTATACAAGTAACTGATAGTTAAATAATCAGAAAACTTTTCATGAATATGGTAATATTTCCTATACCGCCTTAAGACTGAACCTTACGCCACTTCTAGCCAGGCATTACTCTCAAACTTTTCTTTATTGCTATATTTAACAAAGAATAAAGGTGCTCGTGCTTTCTGTTTTTGGCCTCCACGGTAATTGAGTGTCCAGTGGGGAAGAAGAAGGGAGAAGATTGAAGAGGTGGAACGGCTGTGCATTTCATCATGAAGATTTATCCCGAGGTAACAAAAAAGACATTTGTTAATTTCCCTCCCGAGTGGGTTTTGGAGGCTTTCCAATGCTCAAACAAAGGAAGCCTCATTAGCTAATTCCAGAGCAGACAACTGCTACAAAGCTACAGCCTGGAGTCCAGGACCTTCTGCTGCGGAAATCCTGAAGCCTCTCCATCAGCCTGCGTGATTAACCAACGGGAACTCGGCAGTGTGCTCCCTCCCACATACCCTTTGATCCATCACTTTGGGTAGCACATGGCCATTTGTCTCCTGCTCCTTATTCCGACCAACAAGGGAAGGCAGCCTGGGCACCCACGAGGGTGTCGTGCCATTGGTCCTTCCCATCAAAGCTACGCAACACCCAGGCAGCACATATGCAAGGACTGCAGGGCCAGGCCAAGCCAGATAAGCCCGAGGCGTGACTTGATCCGGACCTTTGATTCCTTCTCTGAGACCAGTTAATAATAAGCAGGATGTTGCTGGAGAAAATTATAATCTTATCAAAGTTTCTGCTGAAAACGCTATGTAAAATTATGTTCCAAGAGCTCATTCTGCTAAAGGTCCAGGCAGTGCCTTGAAGACAGAGTCAGTGGGTAGTTATCAACACTGGAGTCAAGGCGGCTGCAAAGAGAGCAGAGCAGGCCTTTCCTGCCCACCTGGCTCTTATTTGGGGAAAGACAGAGTCATCATCATCACCATGCAGAAGGTGGTTATGTAGCTTCACTCTGACTACAAATCAAACGATAAAACGAAGGAAGAGCCTCTGCTCTGAGAAGCGAATGCACTAGTAGTTTCTATTGTTTCCTTTTCTAAACAGCATGTGGTTAGCTAGTTAGATTAAAGTAGGATTTTATACCTTACTTTCATGTTATTAGGAATGTTTACTTTGAATGGACTTTGGAGGGTATGAGAAATGCAGAAAAAAATCAAATAGTAACTGGGATCGTTCTAAGGATTTTCCGTTTTTATTTATATTCCCTCTTTCCCACTCCTCTATAGTCAGCCCTTCCAACACCTCCCAAGAAAGGAGATATCTCATGAAGCTTAGTAAATATTGACAATTCATTTTCCCTTGGTTTTGCCAAATTTTCATTAACTGGAGAAATTTTAAACTAATTATTAAATTGGATATTTTCAGTTATTGTCTATTTTTCTCTGTAAAATGTAGTAGTTAAACTAAAAGATGAGGAGGACTTGGATCCTAAACTCCACCCCATCTCCCCGCCCCCCATCCAGAAGGAGAAAGTGTGAATAAATGGACTCAACCACGGTCTAACTGTAATTAGTGCCTCAAAACTAATCCTCAGGGATGCAGGGAAGAGAACAAGTATTCTGTTTCAACAAAGAGGGAATATGTGAACAAAGGCATTAGAAAATCCAAGGTAGGCCAGATAGTATGGGAGAATAATGAAAAAACAAGTGTGTTTCCAGCTTGAGGCCCAGGATGGGAAGAATTTGGAGATGAGGCTCAAAAGAGGTAATAGCTTTGAATTAAAGAGATTGAGTGAGCATGTGCACACACTCTCTCTCCCTTTGGCCAACGGAGTGGTTATCAGTCTTTTAAGCAAACAAAGCTATTATATATCATTTTACAAATAAAAAAAAAGAAAAAGAAAATAACTTTGGAGAACTTGTGAGTAATAGATTGCAGAAGAATCAGTTTGTAGAAAAGAGTTCCAATTTGGAAGCTACTGTAAAAGTCCTTGTAAGAAATGGAAGGTCTGAAAGAAGACTGGATGCTAGATGTATTTAAGATGTCGGTTAAGTAAGGCTTGACTCTTGGTTGGTTTGAAGATGACAGATGAGCCATGGTTGATCCTGGAGCTACCGGCCTCATACAGTGGAGGGAAGCAGCATGTGTGATAAAGGAGGAGGAGGAGGCTTGAGCCACTATGGAATGCCAACAGGCAATCCCGACTTAGATACCTGGTGGACAGATGAAAATAGGGCTCCAGGTTAAATCTGAGACTCATTCAAGAATTACAAGCAATAGTTGATGCCAAACGGAGAGGGAAGAAAACATCCCTGTAAAAGTGTGCTTCAAAGAAAGTGACAAAAAAGGACTCATCTCAAGTTGTCAAATATCTTCGAGTTTATAGAGGAACTAGTTAAATCTTTTCTTAAATAGGAGTTTAAGCAATACAGGTTTTGTCTTTTAGTGACCTTCAGCTTGTTAAATTCCCATTGCCCAAAGAGTAAACAAATAACTGTGAAATTCCAGCATCAATTAGCCAAACACTTCCAACATGTTAATTACAGACCTAGGAACACTATCTGGAGGGAAGTTGGAATAGGTAGAAATAACAGAAGAAAGGGGGAAAGATTAGTTAAAAAAAAATAAGATGGGGAAACACTGTATACTGCTGCAAAACATGGAATTGTGAGGAAAGAATTGGGTGAGTTTTTTTTTTTTTAAGTTGAAATCAGTGAGATGGAAAGAAACAATAACCACAGTCAACCATCTCAAGAATGACTCTCTCTTGCAGCTGTAAAATAGTTTTACAGCCTGCACAATCTTGTTATGAGATAGCTCATTATGACATAATTTCATATATACAACACATAATAACCATACAGTTGCTATGAAATTGTTAGCCTATAACTGAATTATTAATCCTGTCCACACAACACAAGGATTATGAAGACAATCTACTGTGCTTCTCTTTCTCCAAATGCAGAGGCAGAGCTCTTGTAGTAGGTGGGTAATATCTTGCTCAAAGATTTGTTTTATTTGGTCTAATCAGTGTTTAAAAATAAATATTTTTTGAATATAGGCAATGAATTTACAAAGTTAACATTAAAATCTTGATTTCTGACTTTTCTGAAAAATAAGAAAATCTCACAGGACTGGTTCAGCATTCAGACTTGATAAGGATTGGCAGCAGCTGAGCAGTGGCTACCTCCTTTAGACGGGCTCTTCAGTGTGCCACACTCCCCACGGATCTCTGTTGCCCTTCGACACAGAGGCTAAGAGTTGGTGCCTGAACTATTGCTTTCCTAACCTCGGGCCCAGTGCACACTTTTATTTTATATAGACCCTGTTGGCATTTGAATTTGTTATCCCTGCCTTAATGCAATCAGAGGAAAGTGATCGCCAAGGTTGCTTTAAAATGAAGACCAGCACAAGATGGTGCCTAGATCTGCCTAGACCGAGGGCACTGGTTGTATAGCATGATGGATCAAGTAGTATCTATTCTTCAGAAAGAGGCCAGCATGCAGTTTATAGGAAGGAGACATCAAGGAGGACTGAAGTAGGAGGAGGGTTGGGCCTTGGAAACAGAGGGAGATGAAGTGAAAATGAGAGTGTGGTAAATTTAGGCTATTTCTTCTAAATGACTAGGAGAACAAAAAATATATTTGTCAACTGTCGGCTCAGAGTGCAGGATAGAAAAAGTGGGCATGTCTTTATCATATAGACAAATTGGGGATTCATAGCCTTCTATCTGGAAAAAAGGTAACAGAATAGAAGTAGAATCCAGGCCCTCACAAAAAGGGCTGCTAAGTACAAGGAGAAAATAGACCCCAATCTCATTTGTTGGGATGGAGAATAGTTCCCTACTGGAGCCAGTGCCTTTCTGAGAAGACAGGTATCTGAGAAACCTTGTTTGCCCCAGAGACCAAAGGAAAGGGTCAGGTAGACTGTTTAGCCAAGTCACAGGGACTTTCAAGGGCCTCTCCCTCTGTCTTTCTCTCTTGTTTCGCACTTCATCCCTCAAGAAGCAGCAATGACTATTTCTCTGGAATGCCAAGATGTATCAGCACACAGCAGAACCTGCACACTAATCATTAGAGATGCCTCAGTTGTTATTAAGCTCTAATTAATATTTCCCCACATACAATGCTTATACACATGTGCACAGAAACTCACAGGCACATGCTGAAGCATGGATGATAATATGAAAAAGTTATTATCTTGAAATTTGAGATGACAGATTATTCCAGGAAATCAGAAATGTATGGATAATGAATAAACCATAGGGAACAAATGGGCAATTTTATAGTCAAAGGTCAGCTTTATATTGATTTTGCAACATCACTATGGCAGGGACCTCCCTCCATTATCTTCCCTTCAGATGACCTCTTTTATGATGATGTTATAAATTACCAGGGCCACTTCCTCTGGAGCCTTCCAGGATTGGCCAGAAAAGTGGGAGCCTCTGCTGCTGACCTTTTGTTTTGTTTTGTTTGAGTGAATTTTTATTTTATAACAGTTTTATATTTACATTAAAGCTGCAGAGAGTATAGAGAGGTCCCTACATATATCACACCTAGTTACCCCTTTATTAGCATCTTACATTACTGTGGTACATGTATCACAATTAATGGACTAAATTGATACATTATTATATGCTAAAATCTGTACTTTAGACAGATTTTCTTAATTTTTACCTAAATTCCTTTTTCTCTTCCACGATCCCATCTAGGATACCACATTACATTTAGGCTCTTCTTGGCTATGACAGTTTTTCAGACTTTCCTTGTTTCAGATGCCCTTGACAGTCTTAAGGAGTACTGGTCAGGTGTTTTGTAGAATGTCTCTCTGTTGGGAATTGTCTGGCATTTCTTCTTACAATTAGACTGCGGTGATGGCTTTTTGAGAGGAAGATGATGGTAGTAAAGTGCCATTTTCATCACATCACGTAAAGAGTACGTACTATCAACATTGACTATCTCTGTTGATGTTGGCCTCATGGTCATCTGGCTGAGGCACTGTTTGCCAGATTTCTCCACTGTAAAGTTACTCCTCCCCTTTCCATTCTGTAGTCTTTGGAAGGACATCATTATGTCTAACCCACACTTAAGGGGTAGGAAGTTATACTGCACTTCCTTGCTTGGAATTCTTCTGCATGAGAAATTTGTCCATTCCACCCATTTATTTATTCATTTATTTATATCAGTGTGGACTCATGGGTATTTATTTTATACTTTAGGCTTTAGTCCTATACTACTTTATTTATTTCCCTGCTCAAATTACTACAGCTCTAGCCATTGGGAGCTCTTTCAGTTGACTCTTGTATCTTTTTGACATAATCTCATTGTGTTGGATCAACCCCCTTCCTTTCTTTATTTCCTGCTTTCTTAACACTTCATTCCTTTCTGTAACTACAAGATGCTCCAGGCTCATCTTTTATGTTCCCTGTCTAGCTCTAAAATAAGCCATTTCTCCACAGAGCCCTGGCTCCTTTTATTGGAGAATAATATTAGAAGCCAAGATCTGGGCACAGGTATCCCTAGTTTGTAAAAGTGCCAGAAGAACTGGGAATTTCTAGCCCTCTCTCTTCCTTGCTTCTAGTCTATCTTCCAGCTTTTCTGGTTTAACTCTGTTACCCTTGAACCCTCCCCTGCTGAATCTCCTTATGCTACTTCCTTTCCCTTGCTGTTTAATAAGGACAGTATCTCTGCAGATTCTAGTGTTTGACCTTAAAGCATTTTGGGTTTTTAGCTTTCTTTGAATTTTATCATCGTGATTTAAGTTGTGATACTTTCTCCTTTAGGTTCTGACCTTGAACCTTTAGCATCTAAAGTATTCATGTGGGTTTTAACCATGCAAAACAACTTCTACCATTCAGAAACTATTCAGAGGACCTAAAGAAACTGGGCTGGCCATACTGGAAAATCTCTAAGGACCTCAAAGTTTTAAAAGATATAAAACAGGGAAGAACATAAAAGGATGCATACTCCCATAAGTAGGTATTGTAACACGGTAGGGTGTCAAAAGACCATTAAACCTGAAGCCAGATTACTTCAGTTCAAACCTCTGCTCTACCACCTTTGGGTTTTGTGTTCTTGTACAAGCCACTTAGTTTCTCTGAGCTCCAGTTTCCATTTCAGTAAAATGGGATATTAATAGTACCCACCTAAGGCAATTGTTGTTAGTATCAACTGAAGACATATATGTAAAGTGCTCAGAACAGTGGCTGGAGCAGAATAAACTCTATATAAATATTTATTATTATCATTTTTATTATTACAAATAGTATTAGACTATTGCACGAAAGGCCAATAATAATCCACAGGGTGAGATTTTGCTTTGCTTTATTATCCTGGTATATGGAGAGGACTTGCCTATATGATTGCAGCTATATTGTTAGGAGTTTTTAAATAATTGTGGAAATAGATCCAGAAATTAGAGATTGGGAAATGATTGCTTAATTTTCAAAGGAAGAATGATTATTAAATAGTTATCTTAAAATATTTTAAAGGTTAATATGGGAAAGAATGATTAAAACTTATCTGTTTATTTCAAGAATGCAGAGCCAGGATCCCTGCATGCAGGATCGAAGAAGAGAGCAAATATAAGAAAGAGACCTGGAGTTGTCCAATCATGGAGCACGCAGTGAAAGGTACTGTGATTTGCAAGCGGTGAGTCTTGGACCACCCTTCCCGTACCTGGTCCACTTCTCACCACTTCTAGACTCTGTATCACAGAAGGAAGATTTGATAATCTGGTCAAATTAGAAGCCATTCATTAGGCCACACTTTGCTATAGGATAGAAGCACTGTACTTCAAAAAACAGAAATATATGTGTATTTTCCTTTCCGGATTTCTCATGGTATTGTCTCTCCTCTGCCTCTTCCCCTGAATCCACTCCCCACTGTACACGTCCAGCCCTACTGGTGTTAAAATATAGATTCTGAGAAGAAGAGGAGACTGTTTCAGGTTCCAGTCTAAGTATAGACTGTTCTGAAAAGTCTGCTCAGAGATAACAGATTTTCTTTAGCTATTAGTAACATAGCCTTTGACACACTTTCACATATTACCAGCTCCCACAAGAATCCTGGCAGGCAGAGCATGATGCTGGCATTCTTAGCTTACTGTATAAAATATCATCAAATAGAGCCCAAACCCCACCTTAACCTGTAACAGGGGACCTGGATCACAAGATGGATGATCCCCTGTCAGGAATGTCGGGAGAAAATTCCTGCCTTGGACAGGAAATAGGACTAAAGAGCTCTTTAAAATTCTATTGTAAGCTGTCTGATAACCATGACCTTACTTTTTGAAGATCATGTCACACACAAAACCCTGATCACACCTCTGCCACCACAACGGAATTCCTCACCCAAATCTGCCCGAATGATACTATATGGCATAGAAGATAGTGAGCTTATCTATCCTGGCAAAATGTGTGCTTTTTCCTTTTCAAAGTATGCTTAAAATCTCTCATCACCCTTCACTTCCCCCTTCTCCCCAATCACTACCTATTTATTTTTAAAAATTGCCCTCTATGTTTCATTTTCTTTGTTGATATTAGATTTTGAAAGGATTATTAAGTGTTTACACAGGTGGGGGAGTGGAGAGGCATTGCATAAAGAACCTTCCAATGGAAACCTTGGAATGCTCATCCCTTGGCATTAGAATGCACCTTGATACTAGTCTTTATGCCTTAAGGTTAGTCACTTGGTTAAATCTTGTCCTCTGTTTGCATATTTCACCCTCAAAGAAGACTGGCTCTAAATGTTATGTCTGGGTCATATTTTCATAGGCTGTGACTCAATTACCTAGTTATTTTCTAAGAAAATAAGACATACCGACCACCACTTTCAATAAGTTTTCTCTAAACATGAAGTGACAGAAACAGATAAGAAGAGACACAGGCAATGGGTTTGAGTGGATCCAGTCACCCAAACTGGGAAATAAAATGTGTATTTGTTTATAATGACAATAATAATAATAGGATATTAGAGAGCACTGCAGGGGAAAACTAAGGTTTGACTAAACAATACTGCACCCAATATTCCCTGTGAATCCCAAATGATTTGCTCACATACTAAAAATCAAACACCTGACCCCCTTTGTCTTGTCTGTGGTATAAGAAGGAATAAAGAGAGAAATTTGTCCCTGGAGTGACATTTTCTTATGCAAACGAATGTCAATCATACATCTCAGTGTTGAAAGCTTGTCTGACAAGCATTTCCAAAGCACAAAACAAATCTCATAACAGGTTAATTTGCACTGGGTTGATGTAAATAAAGGATTTTCAGTACTTCAGAGGCGGCTGAAAATAATTTCCATGCTAGGAAAAAAAATATAACCAAATATCCTAAGCATTAAGGGATTAGTGCTAGCTTAAAGTATTCTTTCTTCTCACAGTTAGGGACAATCTTTTCATCTAATCTAAGTGGTAATTTAATTTTAATGCAAGTGGAAGAACTGAAAGTTTGCACAGAGTATAGGTAGAGGGAGAGGTAGAAGAGAAATAGGATCTTACCATCACCAGGTAAGGTATCATTCTGGTAAAATGGTGTGTGTGTCAAACCCATGTTTCAAATATCTTGCTAGTCTGATTCCATATGCTTACTAAGATCCAAATTTAAAACATAGGGGCATCTTGATTCAGAAAACAATTGGAAGTCTGCTGTATATTTCATATTTCTTATTTATTGTAACCTCATTAATTTTGATCTCCAAAACTTCTCCGTTAGGTACATTTTTTGATGAACTAAGCTTAAATTCAGAAGAGTTGAACAATTTCCACATAGAAGGTAACTAGAAGAACAAGGATCCAAACTCACATCTTTCCAACTACATCATGCTGAATCCTTAAGGATTTACCTCTTCTCATGATTCATATTTCATAGATCAAAAAGAAGATAGGGGAAAATACAAACAAGCCCATTGCCAGAGAGGATGTGCTGTAGAAAAAGCAGAATGGCAAACAGGAAAAAACTTTAAAGAATGCCATAATAGGGCCAAAAAGATTACATATGCCAAAGTTTGGTCCTCATGGCATAGACCATTGAGGAAACTGCTATCTTCAATTTACAAAAATCGATCTCCAACCTTGGATTAACATTTCTAAGTGAAACCACCAAGGAATAATTGCTATACTTTTCAGAATGTTCTAGATCAGTATTGTATAATAGAAATATAATGTGAACCACATAGAAAATTTTAAATTTCCTAGTAGCCACATTAAAAAAAAAAAAAAAAGAAATACTTAATTTTAATAAGATATTTTATTTAATCCAATCTATTCAAAATGCTGTCATTTCAACATACAATTAACATAAAATTAAGAGATATTTTATATCCTTTTTTAAAAAAAATTCTTAGTCTTGAAATCCATTGTATATTTTATACTTATCACACGCTGAAATTCAGATACTAAATTTTCAATGCTTTAAGCTGAAAAGCAGTCCTATCAAAATAATAAAGTTGTGTTTAATGGATTATTTTACAGTGTTTTGGTTTTTTAAAGTTAAATTAATTATAGTTAAATAAAATTTAAAATTAATGTCCTCAGTTACACTATCTGTAGTTCAGTTATTCAATAACCACATATGACTAGTACCTATTATATTGACCAGTGCAGTTCTAGATGAATAGACAATATAAGCTTTTCTCAAACTATCTTTAAGACTTTCATAGTGAGAAACTATGAAAATGAAAGTTAACTCCCATATGCCTAAGGCAGACAGAATGGAAGGCATTTTCTATAAATTAGCATTGCACATGTCTTTTCATGTCTTGATAATTATCTACAATATGAACAGGACAGGATGGGTATTGTGGGCAGGTAGTCTGTTCTTTTGTTCTCTTTCTAGCCGGTTGGATATAGATGAGGTGCCCTGGCAAATATGAGGTGGCTAACATGAGATCTGTATACCAAGGAAGACTTCTTTAACTGAATAAGTTTTGGAAGTATTTTTAATACTGGTCTAGAGAATCAAGCCCTAGTAAATAACTATTAGTTTTCAAAGGAAGTATGCATAAAATGATGCCAATCATATGGAATCGAGAACTGTTTAAAGTGTTGAGCCAAGCTTACATACAATTAACCTTGGAATTGTTTAACAGGAGAAAAATTAAAATCAGTATGATGTCTTGCAAGGATATATCTAGAAAAAAACCAGTTCCATTTAACAAACATGGACATACAACTAAAGGAGGCTCCAGGACATTCAACTGAGCTTTAAGGCTACAGTTGGTTTTTTGCTATGTAACATTTAAGGGTGGGAGCAAGAAATTTTCTTTCTTTTGATTGTCTTTTCTAAGCTTATCTTCCACAGATCTTCAGGCATCTTCATTCAAGAACTGAACGCCTCTCTCCTATGGGAGAATTCCTTGAAGCCCCAAAGTGATGAGAAATTGATGTTTAAAATGTCAGTTCCTCAGGAAAGACATGCCATAATTCTCTGGAAGCTAGAATTTCTTCTTAAGCTTGAAATTACCCTGCACTGCTCTTGGCCATAACTCTCTCAAGGATCATTTCCATTTAAAAGGATGTAGAATCAAAAGAGTACAATATTTATTCTAAGGATTAGTATCTCTAGAATTGTGATTCTTCACCTTTTTTTGTTTGTTTATTTGCTTCCAAATAACTGAAGGATATGTCACTCTGATTAGTATCAATGTCTCTCTATGGTACTGATTTTCATCAGAATGAGAGTGGGGCAAGGATATGCAATTCAGACACTCTTTCAATGATTCTCATAGCCCTCCTCCTATCACTTCAGAGAACCACTAAAATATCAATGCATGCATGCCCTGTGACAGCTAATATATATATATTTACACATTATTTTTAAAGAAATTTTTTCATTTATATGAATGTGCCACTTTTCAATCAAACTGGAATGAAAACACCCTAATTTACAAAACAGAGAAGTCAATACTGGTTTTGCATTATAAAAGAAAACTTTTAAAGGGTTTCTCTAAGCAATGAGTTAGCTTAAAACATTTAAATGATGACTCAACTTTTGAAAAATGATTTACACACAGTTTAGGAGGACATCTATTGTAAGGTTAAGTGCATCTGTTACCACCACTATTACTATTACTATTTTATTATTCAGGCCAGTGAAGCTGTCCCAATCCCATGCGGTATTGAAGAAACTAAGGAAGCATATCATATTGCATGCTAACATTTTATTTTCTGAAAAAAAAAAAAAAAATCCTATTCATTAAATAAGGATGCATAAAATTGAAAGTTATCTCTGCTATCATAATTAAATTGTGTTTGTGTTTCATTCTGAAGTAGCACTGTATCAAGGAAAAATAATATATCCACTGTTATCTTTTTAGGTAACCCCTGCCCCAAATTGATTTTTTTAAAAAAGGTTGCTGTTGAACACACAAAAACACAAACACTGTTTAAATTGCCTTTATTGTACCATTTCACAAAATCTGTTATTTTCTTAAGAAGGTGAACAATGGTAATAGTAGTTTCTTCTCACTTACTGAATGAAAAGGGGGCCAGGATAAGAACTATTAGCCTAATAAGGGTTATTTTGCAAACATAATTTGATAATAAGACTGATATGTAGTATCAAATAACTGAAACAAAAACAAGTAATTAGTGAATATTTCCACTTTAAAATTACTAGAAGGTTAAAATATATAATGACTGATTTCTAAAATAAGTTTCTAAATGATATCAGATGTCATTATGTTCCATCAAATCCACAGCTGAAAACTTCTGAATGTCATCAGCAAATCTGCTAGGCATTCTTCCACTTCTTCCCATCTTCCTTTTTCCATTTAGAGAAATAGCGTACTTTTTGTTGACAGATACTGAAATATCTGCTTGACTTATACTTCAAATTAAATAGCTTTTGAGAATTTTAGTTAAATGGTCTAATCTTGAACACATTATTTTTCTTTATTTAAAAAAGTGAAGGTCTTGGAAAATCATCTTAGAAAAATTTTTACAAAGGATATACAAGGAAGATGAAAATGAGTAACTCCTTTGTTAGTTGATCTATTAGTATGAGTTGATGGTACTCATTAGTGTCCAAGAGGCTGAGCACACACATATTATACTACAAAGCAAGAGTCTTTTTATTGAATTCATGACTTATTATTTGTGCTGAGTCCACAATTAGGCTAAATATATTAATTTATAAAAGAAGGCTGAAATTTCAGGGAAATAAAGAATGGAAAAACAGAATACTAAAAAATATTATTTCAGTGATAAAAACACTTCTCAGGGCCTTAACAAATTAGTGTCTAACATCATAAGAAATTCTGATTTGTTCAAGTTTATGAGAGTCAATTGTATAGGTTTTTGATCAAAAAACAATTCACTAACTTATTGTGATGAGGAATGCACAACTTTCTGATTATACTAAAAGCCATTGATTGTACACATTGGATGGACTGTATGGTGTGGCAGTTTGATATTATTTATGAATTCCAAAAAGAGATATAGATTATGTTTATAAACTGGTCTGTTCCTCTGGGCATGATACCCTTTGATTGATTTAAATCCAAAGGCCTTATGTTTACTTGATTAAATCAAGATTAAGGCTTTGACTCAACCACATCATTAGGGCAACTCAGTTTGAGTCCCTGCCCTCTTTGTGGGCTATATATGGACAATCAATGAGACACATAGAAGTAGATACACAGAGAAGATGCACAGAGGAAGAGAGACAGCTTCATAGATGTGACAGAGGTCCCGGGAAGAGAGAAGAGCCATTTGCCTGACAGTTTACAGCTGACCTTATGAAGAAAACACAGCAGCTGAGCCTGGGACGAAACGAGCCCTGGGAAGCGAGATGAGCCCTATGCCAACCTACAGCTGAGATCAGAAGAAGCTGGAGCCATGGAGCCTTATGAGGGAATAGGAAAGCTGAAGCCTTGCAGAGAACCCTGTTGTTTCAACACGTGGCAACAGACTTTGGTAAGGGAGTAACCTTGAGTTGGACTCTTTAGGGATTTGTAACTGTAAGCTTTTACCCCAAATAAATACCCTTTATAAAAGCCAACAGATTTCTGGTACTGTGCATCAGCACCTCTTTGGCTGACTACTACATATGGTATGTGAATACATCTCAATAAAACTGCTTTTATAAAAATTAAAATCCACTGAGTCTTAAAAACAGTATGCTGAGTGGAAAAAAAGACATAAAAAGGACATAATATATGATTCCTTTTTTTATGAAATTCTAGAATAAGGAAAACTACACTATGTTGATACAAATGAGATCAATGTTTGCTTGGGAGAGGGGAGAATTCCAAAAGGGCATGAAGGAATGTTCAAGTGGGATTGAAGAGTTATGTAGGTGAGTGAGGTACATGAGTATATTATTTGTTAGGTGAGTGAGGTACATGAGTATATTATTTGTCAAAATTCGGTGAATAGTACATTTATTCACTGAGCATTTCACTACATATAATTTATACTTCAATAAATAAAAGTTAAGACCAAAGCAATCCATTGCTCTACACAAACATCAAAATGAACTCCAATGTAAGAAATTAGGTCTATCATGAAAATGATTGTTTTCCCCAAATAGTTAACTGATATGGAAGGAAGAACAAAAGTAAACTAGAGGATGCCCATCATGCAGAAATGGAAGCCCTATTATTACTGAATCTTCAAAATACCAAGTTAGAATTTAAGATTCTAGGAAATCGTGTGAAGCAGTTTGGCATTGTTTATGAATTCCAAAAATAGATATTGGATTGTATTTGTAAACTGGTCTGTCCCTCTGGCCATATTAGATTGTATTATCTTCAGAGGTTTCACTTTTACTTGATTAAATTATGATTAAGGCTTTGATTGGGCAACATCAGTAGGACATTGAGTCCCCGCCACCTTGGTGGGCAGGGACTCAGAGAAAACAGGCCAGAGGTGCTAATTGGAGTTTTGATCCTGGAGCCCTGGGAAGTAAATACACAGAGAAGCAGAGACTTGAGGAAAGAGAGAAGGCTCCATTAGATACAGCAGAGGCCCGGGAAGAGAGATGAGCTGTTCGCCTGATAATTCACAGCTGGCCTTGTGGAGAGAGCTGA